>PVIC010002072.1:0-81972 GCA_004025085.1 Thryonomys swinderianus | reverse complement strand
TTTGTTTTTTTTTTTTTTTTTTTTTTTTTTTGAGACAGGGTCTCGCTTTGCAGTTCAGGCTGGCCCTGAGCTCACTATGTAGCCCAGGCAAGCCTCGAACTCAGCAATCCTCCTGTCTCTGGCTCCCGAGTGCTGGGATTACAGGCGTGAGCCACCACGCCTGGCATGATATAGGCCTGGATTTTATGACTAACATGTATTAAACCACTGCCCAATGAGCTTGTGCCTATCAAAGGTCCAATTTTCCCGACACTTAAATATGATAAAATAATCTTACTGGTGAGAATCAGGATAGATGTTTTGGAAATACTAAAGTGCTATATTTATGTAAATACATAAGTAAACATGGAAAGTCAATACAATAAATATATGATTCTAATTAAATCAAGCAAAATATTTAAGTGGCATCAACTTCTGGAAGAGAGGTGATTTTACTTAGGCTTAACGATGAATTGATCATAAAGCAAGAGAAGAGCAGTCAGAGAAAAAGACTGACATGGCTTCATTGACTGGTGTTTGGTGGGCACCTGGGTGCAATTACTGTCCATTTTGCCAGTGAGGAGACTGAGTCTCAAAGATGTTAACCTCCACAAAGTCCCTGTGTCAGGTAGCTTCCCATTACTGTAACAAACACCTGAGACAGATCAACTTAAAAAGAGGGAAAGTTTAGTTTGGCTCGTAGCTTTGGAGGTTTCAGTGCATCACCAATTGGCTTCATTGTTTTAGTTAAGCTTATGACACCATATCACGTCATGGGAGGGGCTCTGGGCAGAGGCAGCCCACTCATTCCGTGACTGGATGCAAAAGTGATGAAGGGGCTTGTTCTCATTGTCTCCTTCAAGGCATTCTCCTAGTGACCTTCCACTAGGCCCCACCTCTTAACAGCTTCTAATACCACGCAGTAGTGCCAGGCTGAGACTACATGAGCATGACTTCTTGAGGTCTATTTCCTGCTTTGTATTCAAGGGAGCCCCTGCCATGGCATCAAGCCTTTTTCAGGTTACAAATGCAGAGCCTGCTTACTCTTAAACTTAGATTTCCAGTTTTCTACCCAATACATATGGCCATGTACTCCTATACTTGCATCCACAGGTGAACCAGCTCTGGTCAACTCCCTGCTTTGTACACCCCATGTTTTCCAACTGCCTTGGCAGAGCCTGCTCCACCATGTAGGGACCAAGCTGAAACTTTGGTTTTGTTTATCTTTATAATAATCCAGTCCTGAAACAACTAAGAGGGTAAGGAGAAGAAAGAGGAAAAAAGGAAAAGATAGGAAAGAGAAGGAAAGTTCTGTCTGTCTTGCTTGAAAAAAGTAGGTATTTTCACCTCATAGGTTTATAAATACAAAAAATATGTTCATTCATGAAATTAAAACAACACTGAGATTCTATCTCACTTCATGAAGAATGGGTGCTATTAAGACATCAATCACAAATGTCGGAGGTGCTGTGGAGAAAAAGGATCCCTTTTCCATTGTTGGTCAGAGTGTAGATTAGTACACCCAGTGTGGAAATTCCTCAGAAAACTAGGATTGAAAGTCCCGTTTAATCTAGTTATTCCTCTGTATCTTCCCAAAAGAATTAAATCATCATACCAAAGCAGTGTTTATACTCCCATATTTATAGCAGCACAGTTTGTTAAGAGCTAAGTCTTGGAAACACCCCAAATGTCCATCAACACATGAATAGATGAAGATGTAGAGATGGTTTTTTAAATAATGGAGTACTACTCTGCCACAAATAAGGATAAGCCTTAGTCATTTATAACTAAATGGATGGACCTTGAGACCATATTCTTAAGTGAAATAAATTGGACACTCATGTTTAAATACATCATTGTTTGTCTAGTATGAGAATCCAAAAGTGGAGGCAAGGACTGAAATGTATGATGAATGTTGGAAAATGGGGAGAAAGTGTTGAACTGGGAAAGGGAACAAAGGAGGAGGGAGGAAGAAAGGAAAAGATAAGAAAAAAGTGAAAACAGAAGGAAAAAATGGAAACAAAGCTTTTCTGCAAGGGAGGGGAGGGGGATTGTGGGAAGGACAGGACAAAATAAGATAAAATTTGTTTAAAAAAAAGAAATCATGCTCATTTGTCTTGGACAGCAGAGGTGACAGGAGGCAGTGTGTGGCTGTCTAAATTCTCATTTTTAAAATTTAAATCAACAGTGAGCAGGTGAACATAATTTTCACTGTGTTTTCCGCTGTGTCTATATAATTGATGGTCGTTCTTGTGCAGTCTGGGCTGTTACTCTTACAGGTGTGCGAGAACACAGCGAATGTCAAAGCATATTCCTGCCTCTGCTATTCTTGTCATTGTACTCCTCAGTTAGCACTTCCTCAGGTGGGCTGCCTAACGCAGTAATTATTTAAATGCACTAAATAGTCTTATCAGATGTTATCTGTTTATCTATCTTTCACATGTTTTGGAGTGCTCCCTTTATTTTATTAAGTGAAGCATCTTACAAAAAAAGTAAAGGCCACCAATCAGATACTAGAAGGAAGTGGAGCTTAATAAAATAGGGAATTAGGCATGAGTGTGTGGAAATCAGCCTACAGCAAGCTCAGTTCTGCTACTCACATTGTTAGTCTCATGGCTCTCAGAATCCGTGGCCTTCTGTGGGAGTAACATGTGTCCATGTGAGTTTGTTCCAGAGACATGTCAAGAGGAGTTCATAAACCAGAGGTTAACTAGTTTTGATATGCTTGTAGAGGTCTAGGAAGGTAAGGACTTACTGTCCTAGTGCTACAGAAAATCTGAATTTCCATGCAAATCAGTATTTTCAATCCCATATTTATATGTTTACTCATATATATTATATGGCACATGCCTGTATTGTTTTTGCTCATTATAAAAAATAAATAATGGGGTCAGAGATTTAGCTCAGTGGTTCTAGAGCCTGCCTAGCAAGCACAAGGTCCCTAGTTCTATCCCCAGTAACCGTGTACAACAATACTGGGTGTGGTGACTCATGCTCCACCAGCATTCAGTACCACATAACTACAGTGCCGGGTGTGGTGGCTCACGCCTGTAATCCCAGCACTCAGGAGGATTGCTGAGTTCAAGGCTTGCCTGGGCTACATAGTGAACTCAGGGCCAGCCTGAACTAAAAGGTGAGACCCTTCCTCAAAAAACAGAAAAAAACAAAAGAAACAAATAAATAAATAATGAAGAATTTAGGAAATATTAAACTTAAAATCACTTGAGATTCTTTTTGCTTTCTGGAGGTAGATTACCATAATTAATGTTTCATTTCTTTCCTTTTTTTTTTCCTGCATGTATCATTTTATTTTTTGAAAGTGAGATCATCTTAAAACTTCTTGGGCTTAGGGGGAATAAAATGACCTGGTACCATATTGGATATTAGAGACAGAACTGTCTTTGGAGACACCTTTGAGCTTCGGTATCGTTATGGTGAGGAAACTCTGTCAGCTGAATGATTTCTTCCTCTTTTCTATGCTCTGGTGGAATAATAATGGTGTCAGAATTGTTGAGGACCTCGGAGGTCAGGGTCCGTGGAGTAATGCATTTAGCCACCACAAGACACCTGAGGACAAGGAGGAGCAATTGGGATTCATGGGCACTAGAGGCGAACCTCTGTCAGTGCCACATCACAAGTGGAAGCAGGGAGCCCACTGAAACACAAGGCTGCTCCTTAGTAGAGGGTGGTAGCTTGTGAACCCCACCAACACAGCCTGTTCAGAGTGCAGGATGGAAGCGGAGCCTAAGAGCCTCTGATGTGAGCTTCCTATACAGTTGTTTTCCTTCAGGGACTATCAATAGGCTACTGCCTGCATCTTTGCTTAATTTAACAAAAATGAGTAAATTTTTTTTTTTTTTGAGACAGGGTGTCATTTTGTAGTTCAGACTGGCCCTGAGCTCACTATATAGCCCAGGCAAGCCTCAAACTCAGCAGTCCTCCTGCTTCTGCCCCTGAGTGCTGGGATTACAGGTGTGAGCCACCATGCCTGGCCAAATTCACTTTTCTCTTTTTTTTTTTTTTTTTTTGAGACAGGGTCTCGCTTTGTAGTTCAGGCTGGCCCTGAGGTCACTAGGTAGCCCATGCAAGCCTCAAACTCAGCAATCCTCCTGTCTCTGCCTCCCGAGTGCTGGGATTACAGGTGTGAGCCACCCACGCCCAGCTTCATTTTTATTTTTAATAATTTATCACATATAAATACTTACAAACTTTATCAATGTACTATATACAAACTTAGAGATGGTTTCTTTAAGAAGTCAATAACAGGGGCCAGAGATTTAGGTCAGTGGTTCTGGAGCCTGCCTTGCAGGCACAAGGTCCTGAGTTTGATCCCGATAACCACATAGAATTCTGGGCATGGAGACTCATGCCCACCAGCAATCAATACCACATACCACAGTGCCGGGCGTGGTGGCTCACGCCTGTAACCCCAGCACTCGGGAGGCAGGGACAGGAGGATTGCTGAGTTCGAGGCTTGCCTGGGCTACATAGTGAGCTTAGAGCCAGCCTGAAATACAAAGTGAGACCCTGTCTAAAAAATAAAAAAAAGAATTCAATAACAGCTTTCCAAAACGGATTTATATTGGGGGTTAGTTGAAAAACAAGTTTTTAATTGAGGAAAATGATCACTCAGAAAATGGAAAAACTAATTGATTCAAAAAAAGTAGAAGTGCTTTAAAGGAAGACAATTAAAGCTATGACATTTAGCTTCCTCTTAGTATCTCTGGTGGGATCAGTTGTTTGGAACCTCATAATGTTGGTCAATTTCTGGAAGCACAGCAAACTGAGCTAATGACTTATCTCCCTGTACAAATTCATAGAAGTGCCACATAAAATAAAACATCAAAATATCCACCTCCTGCCCATATTATAAAAAAACTAAAATGACTGTAATTTTTGCTGTTAAGAAAGATGAAAGGAAGCAGAGCGAGAAGAGCAGAAGCAACTCTCCTTGGCCTTAAATAGTAAGACCAGACACATATTTCACTACAAACACAATATATAGACATTTTTATACTTTGTTAAGAACATTCTTCTTAGACATTTTTATAGAAAGATTTTTGGCTACTCAGTTTATATATCAGACTGAGACCCTTGTTTTATGGAGCATTTTAGATCTTGAGTTAAAATTTTTACAGTCTGTTCCAATCCTTTCTTAGACCCTCAAAACCTAACTACAAAATTTAGATTTATCTCAAGGATATTGAGAACTTACATTGTATAATTTAGGATGATAATTGAATATAGACTGTATCTTTGTTCTGGCTGCTGAGACAAAATACCCAACACTCACAAGTTAAAGGGGGTGAGGTTTATTTTTAGCTCACAGTTTGCAGAGGTTTCAGTCCATAGTTGGCTAGCTCCAAGGCAGGGCAGCATAGCAGAGGGGTGTGAAAGGGGAGAAAAGCTCATGGTGTACCAGGCAGAATGCAGCAAGCAGCAGCAAGTCTGCTTTTCCTTTTTATCCCATCCAGGTTACCAGTGTTTTAGAGGGTACCACCCAGAACTGTACTAATTTCAATCAGTGAGCTAGTTTAATACCCATATGACCCACCCTATATCCAGCCAGCTCTATAGGCCCTACCTATGAGCATATGAGGTTTTGAGGGGAATTCTAGATAAAAGCCATAACAAACTGATCAGTCATCTCTACAAAAGTCTAGAACTTTAGACTTTAGTATTTAAAACTTAAGAATTTTGGTTAACATATATGTGTGTGTATGTATATGTATATATGCATGCACACACACTACATAAAGTTTGCCATTTTAACCAAATTTAACTGCATATTCAGTGTTGTACAGCTATCATTATCATCTGTTTTCAAATTTTTTCATCATTCCAAATAGAAATTTTGTAACCCTTAAGCAGTAACTCCCCATTCCAAAGTAAGTCCTCTGACAAACCTCTGGCAATCTGCTTTTAAAAAAATATAATCTGAATTTCCTCATTCATGACATTTCATAAAAGTGGAATCATGCATTATTTGTCCTTTTCTGTCTGGTTTATTTTACTTAATGTAATACTTTTAAGACTCATCTTGTTTATGGCAAAAATCATATTCATTTGCATTTATATACTACATTTGGCTTATCCTTTCATCAGAGGATGAACACTTGGGTCTTTCACCTTTTTTTGAGACCTGTTTTACTTTGTAGTTCAGCCTGGCCCTGAGCTCTCTGTGTAACCAAGGCAAGCCTCAAACTCAGCTATTATCCCTCCTCTGCCTTTTGAGTGCTGGGATTACAGGCATAAGCCATGACACCCAGCATTGTGGTATGTGGTACTGATTGCTGCTGGGCAGGTGTCACCACACCTGGTATTTTGGTATATATGTGGTTACCGAGGATCAAACCAGGGACCTTGTCCTTGCTAGGCAGACGCTGGAACCACTGAGCTAAATCTCCAGCCCAAGTTTTTCACTTTTTTTTTTTTTTTTTTTGAGACAGGGTCTTGCTTTGTAGTTCGGACTGGCTCTGAGCTCACTATGTAGTCCAGGCAAGCCTCAAACTCAGCAATCCTCCTGTCTCTGCCTCCCGAGTGCTGGGATTACAGGCATGAGCCACCATGCCTGGCACTGTGGTATGTGGTATTGACTGCTGGTGGGCGTGAGTCTCCACGCCCAGCATTGTATGTGGTTACTGGGGATCGAACTCAGGACCTTGCACTTGCAAGGCAGGCGCCGGAACCACTGAGCTAACCCTCTGGCCCAGTTTTTCACTTTTTTAATCATTGTGAACAATGCTGTGTGGACACTGGGTACAAATGTTTGAGACGCTAGAACACTTTTCAGTATTCTTGATTTCACTTACTGACGAATGTTTATTTCAGGGCAACTTGAGTATGCTCAAACATGAAACTAAGATCTAACTCCTTATATGCCCATAAAATTACTTATATGCCCATAAAATTAAAATTTTTGCCATTAAATAAGACTAAAACTCTAAAATTAATGCATTAAATTGTATTTACTGTAAATAAATGACGTTAATTTTAATAGTTTAAAAAGGTATATGTTAACAGCAAACTAAGTATAATACAGCAAATGCATTATTTGCACAGGCAGTCTGTTTAGTAGATAGTCCCAGAATAGAAATCTGGAAAACAGTAGAAAAATAACAATTAAATGAAAAGCTACATATTGCTTAATTACTACAGCAGTTTCATTAATGAGCAGTTGTTGCAAGCAGGTGCCTATAAAATCCAACTCCACAGAATCGCCTGCTCACTATACTGACAGCTACTATACAGGTCAGTTATTCATCTATCAACACACTTCTACTGAAGCTTCTTTGAATTGCTAACATTCTAACATCAATTGACCTTTATTTGTTACTAGATGCCACTTACTTTTCCAAGTTTCCTGTTTTTTAGTAGCCCATTTCCATGAAACCAGTACAGCATTCTAAAATTGTTATTGCTTTGATCTTGTTAGAGTCTTAGCTCATTAAATAAGAACTTTAAGTCTTATTCCAGGAAAATGCCTTAATTTACAAAAGAATTTTGTTTTAACAGTTGTAAAAATTTAAAGTATGAGCATAACCATGGGATATAAAATGTTGGGTTTTTTTTTTGACATTTGCATTTACCTGTCCAAAAGCTCTTAAAATGTGCTATCCAACTCCTAAGAAGATAAATCCTTCTCAGAATATTACTTGGCAATATCTTCAGTGTAAACATGAAAACTGGGTACATTGAAAATTCCAACATACTGACTTATAAAATGATCATCCAAGGATTCAGATATTCCTGTATTTATTCTATATTGATATAAAATATTTTAATGATCACAAAATTCATGTACTTTAAAGATTGTACTGAAAGATAATACTCTTGCTGTTTGACAAATACTGGTGCAAACATTAACTTCTGCTTTACTCTCATTGAACTCTAATGCTTTGTTCAGAGTTATTCTGCCACTTAAAAATACAGCATAGACTTTGTCCCCATGGGGAGGGGGTTGATAGGAGGGCATGGTAATGGGGAAAAATAAGAATCAAGATGTACTATGTACAGATAAAAATTCTCGATGATGTATGTGATCATAATATATACCTAACCTAGTATATACCTAACTTAGTAAAGAAAAAATAATAGGGCATCTTGTGGTTTCCAGACTTCACTTAAACTTTACTTTTATACTATCTTTATTATTTCATAGTGAGAGTCAGAATTGCCATCAGGTGAATAGATGTGTTGGCTAATTAAGGCATTCTCGTCTTATTTGGGAAAGTGAACTCAGAAGAAGATTGCTTGGTGAATGCAGAGCCTCTGTCTTTGGTAGCAGTCAGAGGATGTTAAGGAATTATTTGGCTGAGCAGTGATAGCCTCCATCAGCACCTATTTCACTAGGAGAAAAACACTGTCAAATTAACCCTCATAAGTGTCTCTAATCAATGATCATTTTTTTCTTCTGAGTCTGTATTAGCCCCCTGCCAAGCCCTCAGACCTCCACTTCTTATCTAGTTAAATCACCCTGAGAACTAGTTTCATGGACTGTTTTTTTTTTTAATGAAATGTCAACTCTCATCCTGTAAAAAACCTGTGTAGCAAATAACACTTACTCTTTTTTTTTTTTTTTTAAGTTGAATTCTTGGGCCCGAGGGTTAGCTCAGTGGTTCCGGCACCTGCCTCACAAACACAAGGTCCTGAGTTCAATCCCTGGTAACCACCTGGTAACCACATACAATGCTGGGCGTGGAGACTCATGCCCAACAGCAATCAATACCACAGTGCCAGGTGTGGTGGCTCATGCCTGTCATCCCAGCACTTGGGAGGCAGAGGCAGGAGGATTGCTGAGTTCGAGGCTTGCCTGGGCTACATAGTGAGCTCAGAGCCAGCCTGAACTACAAAGCGAGACCCTACCTCAAAAAAAAAAAAAGTTGAATTCTTTATTGGTACATTTTATTATGCGTATTCCCAAAGGAGAGTCCCATTCTGACCCTGGTGTCTCCATTAATTGCTAATATCCTTCCGGATGACACCCTTTCTGGGGAGTGGGGCTTAAAATCTCCTTTTCACTGCCAAAAATATACTTTTCACTTAAAACATTAAATCTCCCCTATATTTATGTGATTTTAAACCTCTTTATATTTGTAATTCTTAGCCATTTTATCTCCACAAAATACTTACAATTTTAATAAATATGTGATTTTATGTAGAGTATCCTCCTGTAGACTATAGTACCTGTTTTTTATTTTAAAAATTAGGTTTAATAAATATAACATTTTTTCTTTGCCAATCCAGTACACTTTTCTGGTATTAATATAAGTCCTTTCAGATCACCAATGAAGGTCACTAACACACCTTCATGTGTTTATAGTACCCTATACAAAACAGTGGTAATACACTTTGAGTGACTTACTAGGTAAATAATACAAATAGGTATTATCTGAATCTATTAAAAATATTATAAACCTGTCCCTTAATTTTAATTGAATTTTTTTTTTTTTTGAGACAGAGTCTCACTTTGTAGTTCAGCCTGGCCCTGAGCTCACTATGTAGCCCAGGCAAGCCTGGAACTCAGCAGTCCTCCTGTCTCTGCCTCCCGAGTGCTGGGATGACAGGCGTGAGCCACCATACCCAGCACCTGTCCCTTAATTTTGACTCATCCAACTGAACAGAAGTTCAGGCTTGCTGCAGCTTCTTAAAGAACTATTATGTAGAAAAAATATCTTTGGTTATCAGGTAAAGGGTTTGCACTCTAAATAAATAGGTCACCCACTTCTCTGGTCATTCTCCAATTCTAGTCATGTGGATTGCTCATCACTGCCTCTTTTGCTGCCTCTTCAATCCCATTTTCTTTAAAAATTTTCATAAAGCTTCAACAACAGTTTACTGTAAATTTTCAACTATGTTGGTAAAGACAGTCTTTTCAGCATCATGTATTTATTGATTATATGTGTGTACCTTAATGGTAATAAAAGTAAATTGAATATTGTATTCATTTTATTAAATCTTTATAAATGTGAAATTTTATGCAACTTTGGGTCGATTTTTGTACAGGCAGAAATACTCAGCGTCTTGAGTCACAGAAACATCATCCAGTTTTATGGAGTAATTCTTGAACCACCTAACTATGGCATCGTCACAGGTACGAACTCATTATTTGACTTCTTCCTTTCTCCAATTACCTAGCTTTAGACGCCTTATTATGCTAAACTGCTTAATGTTAGGTTCAGTCATGAATTGTGTGCCACTGTCAGATGTCACTTTTGTTGCTATAAAGCATTAATAAATCTGATTATATCAATATAATTAAGAATGGTGCTTTCACTTCTATCCATGTTTAATTGTGCTAATTATCTGTATAAATGCTATTTAAATTCACTCGCAGCTGCAATACCAATACTTAAAGGTGCCGTTTAACTAAAATTTCATTTAATTAGTTGAAATGAGAGATGTTTTTTGTAACTCTGTGACCTTTTGTAGATTAAGATTTCTTGAGCTATTCATGTTATAATTCCTTTCAAGACATTTTAGTCCCATTAGAATATCTTCAAGGTCTCTAATGTGAGAACAGTATTTTTTAGGGTTGGTCATCTGAGCTGATAATGACCTTGAGCTTAATTATCACATAATTTGAAGCTGCAGTTTTAACTGGTAGAAATACTATCTCCAAAAGGAGGTCATAGAAAATTTTGCTACATGAAAACACAGAAAGGCTTATTTTTAATACTTTATGTTCATACTTGTATTGTTCAATGAGCAGTTTAAGGTTGTAACAACTGTAATGTTTAATTTTTCCCTGAACTTCAATCAGATTTGTCTTAGTTTTTTGTTTGTTGCTGAGGCAAAAATACCTGACACCCAAAATTAAAGGAGAAAAAGTTTATTTAGCTCACAGTTTGTAGAGGTTTCAGTTCATAAAATGGCTGGCTAAAAGGCAGGGTGGCATGTAGCAGTGGGACATCACAGAGGAGAAAGTGTTCATGGAGGGCAGAAGGCAGCAAAGCAGAAAAGTAGTGGAGAAGCAGCAAGCAAACACGAGACAAGCAGTGACCTCTTTCTGTCCCTTATATCATATTCAGAGTGAGGCCGCCTTATCCTAGCATCATACCATGAATTAGTCCTAGCATCACACACACTAGATCCAGCCACCTCTAAAAAACCTCACTTAGGACCACATAAGACCTTGGGGGAGATGTTTAGATAAAAGAATAACAAAATTCTTTATTGTGACAATTCTGTATTGTGGGAAAAACAATTAGGAAACCGTTAAACCTGACTTCTTCCACTGTAATAGTGACAACTTGGAGTGTTTTTATAGAAAATAAAATATCTTTAGGGCTGGAGATTTAGATCAGTGGTCCAGTGCCTGCCTAGCAAGTGCGAGGTCCCTGGTTCGATCCCCCTGTAACTACATACAGCAATGCTGGACGTGGTGACTCACATGACCAGCAATCAGTACCATACACCACAATGCTGGGCATGGTGACTCATGCCTATTATCCCAGCACTCGGGAAGCAGAGGAAGGAGGATTGCTGAGTTCAAGGCTTGCCTGGCCTACATATGAGCTCAGGGCCAGCTTGTGCTACAAAGTGAGACCCTGTCTTAAAAAAAAAAAAAAGAAAAGAAAATATCTTTAATAGAATTGTTTTAGGAATCTTCTTATAATCCTACATCATAAGTGAAATAATTTGATTTTGCAAGAAATTAAGTAACTTTCCTACCTAGAGCAAGTGGTATGCATTTCCCTGGAAGCACTTCTTGCACATTACCAGGCTCTAGAAGGCTATGAGTTTATTTTCCTCAGTTCTCAGGGACATGGTACAGTTACTCTCATCCTCTGGTGGCAAGTGTTCAACATGCTTTTGCTCTTAAGTAGTATTTTTCTAGGTCCTTAGCTAGAGATATTTTTATTCCTAACTTACTACCTTTTTGATCTGTTCCAGGAAGGAGGCATTTCACAGTTTTCTCCTGTGTTTCCTGTATTAACATGAATATCTCAGAATGGTTTATATTGGTGGAGTAAAATATGCCTGACCTTTCATGTCAGATTTCTGGTTTAAAGCTGAACCTTTCTCTGAGTCAGCTACCATAATGCTCTTTGTCCTTATGTTGTATTTACTTTTTACTGATTATGTTTATAGACCTGAATCCTATTTTCTGTCTTTGTTTGTGGTTGATATTATTCTTATTTAGCAGATGTTATTCCTGTTTACAGTAAAGAGATCAGATATTCTTCTCCCTCTCCTATACCATTGAAGTCTAATGCGTTGGAGAAGGCTATTTTAGCCTACCTAAGTCAACGGGCTATTTGTGAAATTTTCTAGTTTCCTGAGTTGAAGATAAAGAGTAGAAAAGGGGACTTGGATTATTTTTCCAATGGAGTGCTGTGCAAAGAAAGATGTGAGACACATTCATTCTTTGATAGCATAGTTAGTCTGAGTCATCTCATTCAAAGTGGGAGAAAGAATCCAAGTAGTTTGATGAGTAAATTTGATTTTATTTGGTATCTGTACCAAATAAATTGTATCTATATTCCTAGAGATTTAGTTTTAAGTAAACATTCACCTTTTTCCTTCTGCAGTGTTAGTCTCAAGCCAGTCCTGTGCATGGGTAGCCAGTTGTGCATTTGCCAGCTAAGCAGGTTTGAAAGTGAAAGATTAGATGGATTAGGGGTGATGGCACCTACTCTGGCTTTGGAATGAACACAGTAAGTCCTAGGGTGAAGATACAAAGGGAGAAATAAAGGTAGGCAGACAGAAGGCCTTGATCATCCAGCCTTGCTGCCTGCCTCTCTCTGAACCTCACCCCCTATGTCAAAAACTAGAGGCTCAAGGAAGCAAGTTTGAATGGCTAAAGTTCATTCAGCTGGGTTTTTTGTTAATAGAAAAGGTTGCTGCAGCAGGCAGCTGTTGTCACTCATGATTTATCAGAGTGATGGAATGGAATGAGTGTGGGAATGAGAATTGGAAAATGTGAGATCTTCTCTTGATTCTGCCAGCACTTCATGGATGGGTCATTGAAGATCTCTAACCAGAGAGCTAACTGGGAGAGTATATATGTGTGTATAAATATGTGTTTGGTTAAACTTTTCATCACAGACTTGTTTATAATGGGGCATGGGGAAATGTCTAAGAAGCAGCTACCAATTATTTCCCTTAGAAGGGAAATGAACATGTTTCTTCCAAGTCTCCAAAGAAATTGGATAACTAGAACCTCAGAATTCAAAGTAAACAAAATAAAACAAAAAAAAGATTCACCAACACATCCTTCTTTCTTTGATCTTTGGAAACCTCTTAAATCTGTGCTGTTGCTATTCTGTCTGTTTCTGTTTCTGCTCCTCCCTTCTCTCTCTCTCTGTCTCTCTGTCTCTTTGTCTCTCTGTCTCTCTCTGTCTCTCTCTGTCTCTCTGTCTCTCTCTCTCTCTCTCTCTCTCTCTCTCTCTCTCTCTCTCTCTCTCTCACACACACACACACACACACACAAACACTTGAAGGCTTGAGGGTGGAAGGATCACCTAGTAGAGAAGGAATAGTTGTTTGATGTTTTTTTGGAGCAAGCCAGATTGGAGAGTAATTACCACTTGAACTGTCAAGTAATTTAAGAGTAAAGAAAGGGTGTCAGATTGAGTTTGTGAGAGAATGATTTAGGATCCCAGAGCCTTAAGAAATTGCATCTCTGTGCTCAGGGCTGAAGGGCACCTCTTGTTTGTTACCTATTCCACATTACTCTTACTAGCACATTCAGGCTACTAGTTCTGCATGTTTTATCAGCAGGCTTAACTTTTCTTTAAATTTAACCACAGAAAACACATTTTGAAGCACTCAATCTCATTTCTTTTAACTGGATCTTAATTTACGTACAGATGCATCCAGTATGCATGATTTTATTTTGTGCCAGTCTTTTCTTATTAGCTAATTACATTATCTTTTGTTTTTGTTGAGAAAGTTTCTCACTGTTCCAGGCCGGCCTTAAATTTAAACTTTATAATCTAGGCTGGCCTGGAACTCAGCCATCTTCCTGCCTCTGCTCCTTAATTAAGTTCTAGGATTACAGGAGTATGCCACCACACTGAGTATTACTTAAATTATTTTTACATGGTTTCCAAAGAACATCATTCCACTTGAGTTGGTTTAAAATATAGTAGTTTTTGGATCTCAGCATTATGCTATCTGTGGATGTTTATCCCAAGCTCCAAGTATCCTAATACATAGTATTAGGATTGTTGGATGTTTCAGTCTCATGAGTTTGTAACCATAACTCATTGCTTTTTAACGCTGTCTTTAGAAAACTTATTTTTAGGAACACTCTGAAGTTGTAAATGAGATCCTGTGGCTCCTGGAATATTCTGTAGATCTTAAATTTTGTTGCCTCTTTTCTCCTCCTCCCTCCCCTAAGTTTTGGATAACAACAGGAGTCTGTTTGGCTCTTGCCTGGAGGCTGTCATTCCGTCCTCTCTCCACCCCAGCTCATTTTGCACAGATGTGGCCTGTGAGGCTTGGCCGCTTTGCTGTGTTCAAGGTACTCACTAGGTCTAGAGCAATGGGCAGTGCCCACATTCAGCAGCATTGGTGGTAAAAGTGATATTCTTGGTGATGGGAGAGTGGATGGCCAACAGGTCTACCAGTCTGAACTAGTGATTGTAATTGACATAAATATATTCCCGGCCAAAACCATGTATAGGTAAGACAGAGGAGAGAGCCCTGTGTCCACACACTGTGTTATCCTTGAGACTGTGCACTTTTTGAAGGAGACCAAAAAAGAGCAACGGAAAGTAAAAGCTGGGACAGACTGGACAACACCTAACTTTGAATGTGGTCTTGCTGTTTTACATGGTGCACCATCAGCCTGGAATATCTGAGCCTAAGTTCTTCCTGATCACTAACCTGTACAAATACAGGATGGCCTCTAAACGGCTGGACTTACATTATAGAAATGACTTCTTGAAAAAAAATCAAGTACCAAGCAAAGACCTCACTTGCTGACACAGACAGGGAGCCAGATTTAATAGATTTAATAAATTTAATGAGTTAGTAAACAAAATCAAGAGCAACAGTTGGTTACTGCACCTACCTTGGAAGTACAAGGACCCAAGTTTGAGCCCCAGTATCAAAAAAAAAAAAAAAAAAAAAAAAAACACTTGGGGGTAAAGTAAGTATTCGGTATTACCAAAATACATTTAAGCTGTCCAATTAACAAAAAATAAAATGTGTGATGAAATAGGAAAGTGTAATTTAATGTTCAGGAAGAAAAGCTGTTGAAATAATCCCTTAAGTTTACATCCAGATCTAAACAGATACAAGTTTCTAAACAGTACATTGAAAGAACCAAAGCAAACTGTGTTCAAAGAATTAAATGAAAATATGAAAACAATGACTCAACCAATAGAGAATATTAGTGAGATAGAAATGATTATTATTTTTGTAAAGTACTCAATGGAAATCCTAAAGATGAAAAAGAATAATTGAAATGAAAATTTTTCTAGAGTGATTTAATGGCAGTTAAAGGTGAAGAATCATGAAAGCACAAGAGAAAAACAAATCCTCATGTACAAGGGATAGACCAGCAGTATGATCAGGGGCTGACTTTTCGCATATAGTAACAAAGGCCAGAGGTGAGATAGTGACATTTAAAGTGCTAAAAGAAAAAATTGCAGCAAAAGTATCTTTTTAAAATGAAATAAAAATAAAGATACTATTGGAGAGGCTTGCTTTAAGAGATCTGCTTTACAAGAATTCCTGAGCTGAAGGTATACTTTGGGCTGAAAAAAATAGTTGGTGTAGGAAATGGGAACTATATGAATTGATATGAAAGATTTCTTAAATATATTCTTATTTCCCCTCATAATATCTTTAAAAACAGAAAATTTTACACAGTGATGCATTTTACATTGGCTTTAAAACAAATATAAAATAATGGTATAAAGGATGAAGGGAGAGAAGTTATATTGGGAAAAGTGTATGTAAAAGTTTTATATTTTAGATTAGTATTTTTTAATTTATTTTTGGAGACAAGGTCTCGCTTTGTAGTTCAGGCTGGCCCTGAACTCACCATGTAGTTCAGACTATCCTTGAACTCATAGCAATCCTCTTACCTCTGTCTCCCAAGTTCTGGGATTACAGGTGTGAGCCACTATGTCCAGTTTAGATTAATATTAACCTGAGAAGACTGTGATATATGATGTGTTTTAAATTCCCTGAGTCATCACTGTCATTCCCTGAGTCATTGCAGTCACATAAATACAGTAAAGAAAAAAATGACCAAGGAATTACAGTTAAAAAAATGGCACCAGGGGTTTAAAATGATACATTAAGAAGATTAGCAGAAAAGAAGGCATTAAAGAAGAGCCAGCAGACTGAGGAACATAGACATAGAGAAAACAAGAAAGCAAATGTAAACCCCACTACATGGGAAAGATCTTAACATCCTAGGAAGAAGTAAAACTATCTTTTATAACATTCTATATTCCTGTTTATAGAAAATCCTAAGGAAGTCACAAAAAATTGCTAAGACTAACATGTTTAAGAAGTTCACAAGGGTCCAAGGTCATGATACAAAAATCATTTATGATTTCCTATGCTGGAAATGAGCAACCTAAAAAAAAGTAGGAAATAATTCCATTTATGGTAACTTTAAAAAGAAGGAAATCATTGAGTATAAAGGGGACAAAATAAGTGTAAGACTTGTACAAAGAAAAGTAGAAAACACTACTGCGAGAAGTTAAAGACTGAATAAACAAAGCGGCATTACATCCTCATCTTCATGGTTTGAAAGATTCAGTATTGCCAAGGTGGTAGTTCTCTCCAAAGTGAGCAAAATTTAAAATACTTCCTTTCAAAATATCTGTAGATCTTTTTATGGGAATTGACAAGCTGATCTTAAAATTTACACAAAAATGCAGAAGACTTTAAACGGCCAAACTAGTATTTGAAAAGTACTAACCTTGCAGACAGTTTTATTTTAAAACGTATTATAGGTGGGGAGGGGGTAGGTGGGCAGGGATGTGGGTAAAAATGAGAATTGACCTGTGTCACATATTGGTACAAATTCCCCGGTGTTGTGTGTAATTGTCAGCTGTGTATATAATGTACCAATAAAGTTTACTGAATAATGAAAAAAAAACTTATAAATCTACAGTAATTAATATAGGGTGATCTTTACATAATATCTAAAGACATAATAAATAATAGAACAAAAGTGAGAAGGGGAGGAACCTCACATTTTTCACAAGTTTCTAGCAGAGGTACCAAGACAGTTACTGAGACAATTAGAGAACCACATACAAAAATAAAATGTAGATCCTAGTTTCCTGCCATACGTAAAAACTAACTCAAAATGAATGATAGACCTAAGTATAAGTGCTAAACCTTTACAAGAAAAGGAAAAGAGAATTGTTATGGCTTTTGATTAATCATTCCTAAATATGATACAAAGTACAGGCCTATAATAAAAGAAAAATCAATAAATTGAGATTCATAAAAACCAAAAGTTTCTGCTTTTTGAAAAATGATGCTCATAAAGGAATGAAAAGACCAGTGACAGAAACACTTGCAAAAAAAAAAATCTTTGCAAGTCATATATCTGATAAAAATCTTGTATATAGAAAAAACTCTTAGATTTCAATAAAACAGTCCAATTTACATGGGCAAAAGATTTGAAGAGACATTTTGCTTAATAACATATATGAAGGGCCAATAGCAAAAGATGTGCAACTTTATTAGTTACTAGGACAATGCAAATTACCACTAGAATTAAATACTAGGATGGCCACCATAAAATAGTACCAAGTGTAGACAAGGATGTGGAGAAAATGAAATCTTCTTTCATTCTAGAGAGTCTATAAGATGATATAGCCTCTTTAGAAAGCAGTTTGATAATCTTCTAATGTTAAATACAAATTTACCATATGACCCTGCAGTTCTAAAGTGGCTTTGGGGAACTATATAGATTATTGATGACAGTCAGCCAACTCTGAATTTACTGAAAATCATCAAATATCGCATTTATTGCTAGTAACTTTATAGTATCTAATTTATACTTCAATATGGCCATTTTATTTGATGCAGTAAAATCTATCACTTGCTTGATGCTTTGTCCTTAAATTTTGAGAGCATTTCTAAATCCTGATTCAGCAAGGGTTGATTTGTTGACACTGTCACATAATTTCTCTGATTTATGTGTTTAATATTATCTATCTTATAAGAACAATAGCTTCTAAAGAAATACTTATTTACATACAAGCTTTGTTTCAGATACACTTTTCCAACACATCTTTGTTTTGTTTCTGAGTTGCAAATAAATATCATTCTATGTCACTGATTTTGTCTTTGACAGATTTTTTTCTAGAATGTTAAAACTTTCAGAAACCACAGCATTTAAAAATTGTATATGACTTGATATTTTTGTCATTACAATTTTTTGTTTTGAGATATGGTCTTGCTTTGTAGTTTAGACTAGCCCTGAGCTCACTACGTAGCCCAGGCAAGCCTGGAACTCAGCAATCCTCCCGCCTCTACCTCCCGAGTGCTGGGATTACAGGTGAGAGCCACCATGCCTGACATTGTGGTATGTGGTACTAATTGCTGGTGGGTGTGAGTCACCACTCTCATACTGTTGTATGTGGTTACCAGGATCAGACTCATGACCCTGCACTTACTAGGCAGGCACCAGAACCTCTGAGCTAAATCTCTGGCCCCATTACATTTTCTTGCTGAATATTTGAAGTCTAATTGCTGACATGTACTTTGGTTTTAATTATGTACTTATCATTCCTTTGGAAATAGAATATGCTTCTCTGGGATCTCTCTATGACTACATCAACAGTAACAGGAGTGAGGAAATGGATATGGATCACATTATGACTTGGGCCAAGGATGTAGCCAAAGGTAATATTGCTTGGTGTTTTCCTACAGAATTAATGGCAGCATTTTGCTACTCTGATCTAGGGACTTATGTCAGAAAATGTTATTCTATGTCTTTAGATACTCTTGTTTTTGCAGACCAAAGGTAGTAAGAATTCTCCAGTTTACCACAGAGATAATATTTTAGGTTTTTTGCCCTGTAGTTCTAAATTTTTTTCTCCCATCATTTCTTTCCCTCAAATCAAGTTTTACAAAATCAGCAAATTCTGGGGCAGACATTTTGCCACATTTTATGACAACTCACTTTTAATTGTAATTGAGCAGCTCACTTTTAATGCCTGCTCTCAAAGTTTCTCTGCAGTATCTAAAAATATGATTTATTGTAGAATTCATTTTGTATACATGATAATATGCTAAAATAGTAAGCATTTGCCAAAAACTTTATTTGTCCTTGTATATATGAATGACTCATATTTTATTTTATATTTAATGTAAACTTGGAATATCAACTTGGAAATGAAATAGTTTAATCCATAAAGTCCTTAAACAAGATGCCCAGTTCTCTTTCCCCCATAAATTTCTGTGTAGATTAATGGTTTCTGAAGCAATTCAAATTCCATTTATTTTTATCCTTTTTTCCATTTTCCTAACTGAACATTTTTTAGTTTTATTTATAACTGTCAAAGTTGCTTTGGAAACAAGCTGATCTAAGTGATGAATGCTGATACTTACATCTGTATTCTAGCAACCTGCAGGGAGTAATTGTCTCCACATTTCACTGGGGCAGGTAATTCCTTTGTGTTTTACTATCCCACCCTCTGTATAAAGTGAATACAGGTTGCTCACTACTTGGGAAAAAGAACAACTCATACTTTGTTTTCACTGCAGAGTCACACACTGACTCCCAAAAGTAAGTCTTTCCTTTGGGGAATTATCTTGACTGTTTTAAGTTTCAGCACCTGCCAAGTTCTTAAAATAGAAAAAAATAAGAAAAAGAATTTCTAAAGTTTCATGCTAGATGCTGCTACCAAATGATAGTTCATTACCTTATAAGAATAATAAACTCTGTTTAGGATGGAGTACTTAAATCTTTGGCTGTGCTAATGAACATAATTGTATATTCATGCATCATGCATCTCAAATCAGCCTTGAATTTCATATTCTTCAAGCTATTTTCATGTAGTATCATAGTCATTTCTCTGCATGTCAGTAGTATGCAGGGCCACCTGTGTGTAAGATGATGCACATTAGTAGAAACTGCCTGCAGCATTATGGAAATACACTCATGTCAATGTAAATCCATACGCAGGCAGTTCTGACACTTTACCTTATAGACCTTTACATTTAGGGTGTTCAGCC
Source organism: Thryonomys swinderianus (assembly GCA_004025085.1). Taxonomy (NCBI): domain Eukaryota; kingdom Metazoa; phylum Chordata; class Mammalia; order Rodentia; family Thryonomyidae; genus Thryonomys; species Thryonomys swinderianus. The sequence continues at coordinate 61,824 of PVIC010002072.1, read as the reverse complement.
AGATACACCATGTTATTAATTATTGGCATTAGGATATAGACATCAAACAAACACAGATACCAGATACTTGGCTTCCTGCTCTCTACTTCAGGATCCCTGTAACACACCCCATCTCTGCCACCCTAGTTCTGTCTAAGTTCTGTCTTGGTTCTTCCAGAAGAACTCTGTCATTTCTGGAGTTTTCAGGTGTGCTGGCTTTCTGTGTTAGAAGGGTAGAGACAAGGAAAGTAGCACCTGGAACCAGAGGTAAAGGACAAGGAAAGTGAGAATGGGAAGTGGACCCTCTGAAGAGAGTGCAAACTACAAAGTAATAAAACCTCTTCTGCTTGGTTGATTAATTGATCTACAAGCCAAGTGCCAGTGTGTTTGGCCTCTGCTGAGAAGAGGCTTATTTATAATTATAAGTACTGTGTAACATGTAAAAATCCTTTTTGATTGCCTTAAAAAGGAAAAGAAATCAATGCTTCAGAGTGACTTAAACCTTCTCCAAAAAAGCTAGATATAGAACTTAGAAATTAAATAAGAAGACTTGACTTTTGTCGATTCTGTTTCAAATTCAGCTATGCCCTTCTCAATTTGACTGAGATTGAAGCCACTGAAGCAACAATGTTGAGAAATCAAAGAATGAATAATTCATTCCAAATAAGAGTTGGTTCATGCATTTTGAAATAGGCACTGCACAACATCATTGCAGTTGAGAGAGTACCTCCTCAAAGTAAAAATATTATCTTCATTCTGGGTAGGAAGAAGAATGGGGAAGAGGGAGCTGAGATTTCCTCAGGTGCATAAAAGGAACAATTAAAGCAGGTCACCCTGCATCCAGACTCAAAAGTGGTCATCACCAACTCCAAATCTCTCTAAAAGTCTCCTCGATGACACCTGTCAAATCTTTTTAAGAAAATGATCAATGTTAAACTTGTTAGAAGTATTTCCCAGCCTTCTGAATGGTTTGCAATAAAAGTAGGGCAGAATTATAAATGGCTCTATAAAAACAAACAATATGGTGTGATTGTGACTACAATGATAATATATACACTAGATATTTAAAGGTATGCTATACATTATTCACAAATAATTTATGGTACTTTTCCTTATAGTAATCTGCTCAACAAAGAAAAGTGCCTGTGCTTTAGACTTTTATACTTGAGTGTTGCTTTTTCAAATTCTTGCTTGTTGGTAAGTGTAGAAACTCTCTCTACCTCTAATAGTAATTAAGCCAATTCTAACCTGAAAAATTATTTAGGAATTTGAATCTAAAATAAGAGAGAAGTAACTGTGAAATTCACACAAATTATTAGATGCCACCCTAGTTGTAAAGCTATTGAATTTTTGCAGTTTAATGTATGGAGAATTTTATATTAAACTTTATAAACTTTAGTAACTTTATTCCAGTTATACTTTGCTTAAGATCATTTAAATTATTAATACTTCTGTTAACTCTTTTCAGTGACATCATTATATGGCAAGAGTTTAAATCTTTTCTTATTTTCTTTGTTCTCTCATGATTCTTCATGAAAAGTAGAATAATAAATTATTAATAAATCAACTTCTGTAAAATTGAAATGCCCTTTATATTTTAAAAAGCCAAACTGTAGTTATTAAGTTGTTTTTCGGGGATAGTGCATTTACAGATGGTGCCTTGATGGAGGAAAGGACTTATCTTCTGTTATTTAGAAGAGAGAATTTAAAAAATAAAGGGAGAGGAAATGTGCATTAGAAGTGCTCTTTTTCTTTATTTTCAGAAAGTGACAACACATAAACACGGAGTCAGACATTACTAAGAGTCAACACTACTAAGACATGAAATATATTTTTTGAAGTACCATTTTTTATTGAAATAATAAAATTCTATTTGGTTTATAATGAAGTATCTTCATTTATATTAAAAATATGTTGGAGAGCTTTCAAGTCTATTTAAATACAGATTATCTCTTAAAATTTATCTTTGTGAAAAAAATGAAAGATTTTATAATTACTGTATTTTTCTATCTGGAAATCATAAAATACCTGACTAACTATAACTAGTCAGTCCTCCAGCTTTCCCTTCCCACCCTGTCTTCAGTCCCAATCCTGATGGAGTGAATACTGAGAAATAAGAGCACTGCAGCTGTGTGGTCACGGGCTTCCCAACAAGAGCTGCAGCCCTTGGCAGGACTCTGGCAGACACAGAAGGCGGCAGTAGTGGAATACCTTAGTCACAGAGCATTTCTTCCACTGGTTACTGTGCTATTTTCATGCAGACTCTAGAAAATTCAGGTGCCCTTTTTAGGAATTATAAGCTAGCTTTATCCATCCAATTTCTCCAATTTCTCCATCCCATTTCTTCCTCCAAAAGATTAAAGCTTATAAATTTTACTTAAGTAAATATTACTGCTGTAGACATAGCTTGTTTGTTTTTGTTTTGTGTATCTTGAAGAATGAAACAACATGGATTTAGTTTCTGCTATTAAATTCTTTGCAGATATATTAATGGTACTAATGCAATGTTGAAAAATATTAATAGGCCTTTTTTTCTTCTTGTATGAAAAGGAATGCACTATTTACATATGGAGGCTCCTGTTAAGGTGATTCACAGAGATCTCAAGTCAAGAAATGGTAATATAATCATATATTTTTATTTCACCTGACCTACTTATTACACATTACCTATACCTATATATAGAAATAACTTTCATGCTTTATATATCCTTTGTGACTTGTAGTTTGATTGCTGATATCCTAACAATCTTTGCACTATCAATAAACACCAAATTCTCTATATTATTTGAAGAGGCTGCACACTGTTCTATTGTATAAATATAGCACCGAATGTGGATTGTTTGCATTTTTTCCATGATTAGAAATGTTTGACTTAATACCTTTCAGCCAAATTTTTCAACACATCTCAAATTATTTCCCTAGAATCAGTTTCTAAAACAGGTTTTGCTGGGTCAAAGTGTGCACTCGTGTATTTTTAGTCTTCTATTTTTACATGGTTCTCTGTACTAGCAGTTTTGGATTTTGTTCCTGCTACTTCTGAATTATATGGTGTAAATTTTTCGTGTCACTCATGCGCATATTACCTGGAATGGAGCCTAAAAACGACCAGCATTCTTGGAAGTTTAGAAAGTAAAGTCTTTCCTTTACTTCTTTCCCTTTGTGTGTATTTTTATGATCCTTATTTTATAATTTGGAGAGAGAGCATCTTAAAATAATATACAGGGTTACACATTACCTTCAAGCAGGAATGGTAACAGAGTGCTTCTTCCATTACGTCACTTCAGAGTTATCAGAGAAAGACAGTGGGATTATTTAGCTTCAGCTGAACTTGCTAAAATAAACATAAGAGTTTACTTCTCAAAAAAGTCTTTCTATCAGTTATCACCAGACTTTTTAGGCAATTCTCAGTAAGGAAAGAATAATTATTTATTTTTATAAAGTCTTTAGGTCACCACACCTCAGATCAGTATTGGCCAGTAGTGTAATCCTTAGAATGAGTCGTACTGGTAAATAAAAGAAGACCGAGGAACAGACAGATACCTCTGCTCAGAGACAGGAACGTGAGATTGACCAGGGAAGGGTAGGAAAGGAAGCTGCTATGGTTCCGTCTTGGCCTCCCCTCCCTCCTCTTATGCTCTTACTCTCCTGATCCCATAAGAGTTGCACTTAATGTCTCAACACAAACAAACCTCAACTTCAAAACTGGGTATATTGGACATACCTACATGGATATGCTACATGACCCAAGAATGTAGTCTGTTCAGATTTGTCTTTCTGTCTTCTCCTTCTTCCTTCAAACAGTCGTGCCTTCCTTGTTTTTTTTTAGCGAATGGCAATACCAGTTGCTGACCCAAGACATTAAGCACAACAGAATTGACAGTTTGAGTTCTGAATTCTGGTTCTAACCATTAAATTATATTGCCTCTGTCTTTATTTATCTTTGAACTTCCTCCTTATCCCACCACATCCAAATATTCACCAAGCCCAGTGAACCCTGCATCCTACATACTTCTGAGCTCAGTGCTTTTCTCTCCTGTCCTTCCTCACAGCTTAGTTCCACATCCTCTTTACTTGGACTACAGCCCCTTGCATGGCTCCTGCTCTCCTTGCTCCCGTTCTGTTCTCTAATGGAGTCTGTCCCCTGCACCCCTGCTCAGTTCGTTCCTCCACTTCCCACCGTTTGAGGGCTTGCCATTTCCCGCAAGGGCTCTGCCTGACCTGCCCTTACCTTCCAGAGTGCCTGGGCCTCTCCTGTGGCTCTTGAGCTTTTACACAGGCTCTTTTTCCCAGTGCTGCTCTTTCTGAATAACCTTTAGCTTTTCTGTTCTAAGCATAAGCATCATTTCTTCCTGGAAACTTCATGTGACTTCCCTAGAGTCACATCCCTTGTTCATTCTATAGTACTCTCACTTTCATCCTGGTTTTTATACCACTTTAATGTAGAAGTTTATGTAAGTGCCGCTCGGGTTAGATGGCAAACTTCATGACCGCAGAGGCAATGCCAGCCAGTCTGGCTCACCTTTCTTTTCCAGAACATATACAATGACAGTGATCATAGTAGGTGCTCAGCAAATGGTTGTTAAATGAAGGTATGATTATTGTCACTACCTAAGGAAGTTATCCTTCAATTGGGAGGAAAAATGATGTAAATAATGATGTAATAATGATAATGACTTCATTTCTTCTTAGCTGCTGCTGGCAGGGCCCTGGCAAAAATTTGGTTTTCTAAAGTAATTTTGTGCCCTTTTTAAAATGGACAGTAATGCATTATATGAAATAATTATTTTAGGAGCCACTGAAATCAGCACCTCATTAAGCTTTGGTTTTAATGTTAGCTCTGTTTTGCAAAATCCTTGATGCAGTAAACATTTTGAATTTACCTTTTATAGTATCAAGTTGGAAATATAGCCATATAAAAGCTAAAAGAAGGAAGTTATGCTTTCTTCAGTGTAAGACAGTTCAAACAAATTAGATGATTGTAATTTCTCTTTTTCCTTTTTTAGTTGTTATAGCTGCTGATGGAGTATTGAAGGTAGGACTACTTTTTAACTTATTAGTACATATCTGAGGTATATGATAGATACATTTGTTGTGGGGAGTTAGTACCTACGCATGACACACTTTAATTCTTTTGCATCCCTTTCCTCTCTCTTCCCACTTCCCAACATCTTTTTGTCTTTTTCCCATCTAGTTCTTTTAATTTAAAAAAGTGTTACTTTGAGATGAAATTTCTGTAACTGACAGTTCTCTTACCACTCAGTACGGAGAAACTTGACTCTGGTTTCTTTGTTCTCAGATCTGTGACTTTGGCGCTTCCCGGTTCCACAATCATACGACACACATGTCATTGGTTGGGACTTTCCCGTGGATGGCTCCAGAAGTTATCCAGAGTCTCCCCGTCTCGGAGACTTGTGACACATATTCCTATGGTGTGGTGAGTGCATTTCTCATTTCTTTCCATCACTAACTAATATAAGGAGCAAACCACCTAGCGACGAATAATGCTGGTATCTTTAGAAGACATTGCTGGTATCTCTGGAAGACCTCCTGGAGCAGAGGCCCAAGAAGAGCACATCCTAGTTACTGGAATCTGTGTTTTGATCACCGTTTTGCACCTTAGTTATTCACCCTGTGCTGAAAACAGACTAGCACAACTTCCAAAAATCAGATGAGATGCGACCTGAATTAGTGTGGGCTCCAGTGCACTCTTGTGGACAGTGCTTTTTTGCTGATAGAACATGCCTGTAGAGTATGTCTGTCACTCAGTGGAAATATGGATCATTTAGAACAGGATTTGATTGGGATGAGTTGCTCGAATAGTATGAAACCATGAGAAGATCTGTCACAAGACCTTATCAATGGGAAACTTGAATGTCAACTAGTAAACTGATTAGTGACTTTCTAAAAGCATGAAAGAAAACATAACCTTAGGAGATGACCCTGGCCACGTTCGCCATCGGCCTCAGAAAGTAAGTAGTGACTATCTGCAGTATAAATAGGAAGCACTACATGAAAATGGCAGCTGAGAAGCATGGAAGAACAGAATCACTCTGGATAAGGGAGGATGCTCAAAAAAATGGAGACGATTAGGAGGAACTGAAACTTCTTGGGGAATGGAGGTGGGTCATCCTGGAGAAAGATGCTCTCTGGGACACACTGTCAGAGAGAAAGAAACCAGAAGTAGGGCAGTTCTTGTGGGAGGGAGAAATTCATTTCTTGCCTTTCTTTGAGGATAAGTTTTTTCCCTAAAGCACAGTATATCCTTGAAAGAATTCAATATTTGGGGCCGGAGGGTTAGCTCAGTGGTTCCAGCGCCTGCCTCGCAAGCACAAGGTCCTGAGTTCAATCACCAGTAACCACATACAGTGCTGGGCATGGAGACTCACGCCCACCAACAATCAATACCACATACCACATACCACAGTGCCGGGCATGGTGGCTCATACCTGTAATCCCAGCACTCGGGAGGCAGAGACAGGAGGATTGCTGAGTTCCAGGCTTGCCTGGGCTACATAGTGAGCTCAGGGCCAGCCTGAACTACAAAGTGAGACCCTGTCTCAAAAAAAAAAGAATTCAATATTTGGAACACCCTATCTTTGTGTTTTTTTTAATCTCCCTTGTGGCATAAACACTATCTCTGTCTTTGCACCATTCCTTTTTAAAGAGATACTTTCATTATAAGAAGAGGCACAGGCTAATTGGAACCAAGTCAGTGTGCGCTCCCTCCTGAGCTTCTGCGTATCCTGCTGATGCTGCTGGCTGGTGGCAAAAGAGGAGCTCAGCACCGTCAAACATGCTACTCTTCTGTGGTCGATCTCTGGGTATTTATTGCTGGGTTTAGGAGTGGTTAGCTCTTTCTGAGTTACAACACATTCTGTGTATACCAGACTACTTTCATAGAGATACATTTTGTTTGCTGCTGAAAAAAATCATTTCAAGGGAGAAATACATGTTTTTGGCTGAAGGCTAGAATTTTAAAGATTAAAAGATAGCAATAATATTAGGCAAAATATCTGATTCCTCTTAAATTTCTAAGAATGAAAACTGTATTTTTACAGATAAGTTTCTCATGAAATTTTAAGCAAAAATATGAATGTTTATATGCATGCAGATTTGTGTAGAGTTAGGCACTGGACTAGACTCCAACTTAATTTAGTTTTGGAGTGGCCTGCTCCTTGGTACTGATTTTATCCTGTATAATAGGAGCCAGCACATGTTTTCTGTAAAGGACCAGATAGTCCCTGTTTTGGCTTTGAGGGCCACTTGCACTGTCAGTTGCCTGGTTATCATCGTTTTTATCCAACCCTTTAAAGCACTCTGGTCAGCCAGTAGGCCTTTGCAGACCCCTTTGGAAAATGAGGGCTGAAGAAGGAATACGCATCAAGGTTGGGAAGGAACATGGTGGGTGGCCCAAGTCCCAGCATGCTTTCTGAGGCCGAGCAGGAGACCAGCTCTCACTCCTATTAGGTGCATGTGTGTCCAAGAGCATAGAGGAGTATTGAGGTGGTGACGATATTTAAATTGTTTTGCACAGTTATATGAATTGGAAAGCATTCAGGTCTCATTTTATACTCTGAGCCCACATGGTGCTTTTCTTTTGCAAATTCACCCTAAGTCTTGGAATTTCCCTATTAGAAATTTTTATCTAAAGATAAGTAGTTATGTATAGATACAAAGTTATATATACAAGGAATGTTTAATTGTGATATTATTTCATTTATGAAAACAAACTAAGCCACTTTCTTTCGAAGCTTTCCAGTTGCCAGGAGCTTTAGTATGAACTGTACTCATCTGCTTTTCCTTAGCTGAAGTATAATTTTAGTGCCTGTAACCAAGAACAGATGCCTTTTTTTCTCAGAAACTGTTAAAGATGTTAAGAGGTAAGGATCCAACCTTAGCATCTTTCTTGCATCTGTACAGTACCTTCCACATTCTGGCCTCTCTCACGGTCTGAGTCGATCTTTCTGGAGCCACAAGTGTTATTTTATTTGTGAAAACCTGTCACTTAAGCACCTAGGTATCACTTTTCAGGAGAAGGGCATGAGCATGCCTGTTTGCACATAGGGCCTTCTGTCATCTTGCTTACTTGCCCTAGCTTTGCTTGGTTTGGTTTGCTTTTACGGTGGGAGGGATTTAACAGATCATTCTGTCGCATCATTTACTTGGCTGAAGCAAACTCCACCAGCCACAGAGCACCTCCTGGGCTGCCCTTTATTTACCAACTCAACCACAGGACAGGATTGTGTCAATATCAGTTTTGTGCTAGTACCTGCCTTAACTAGTGGAAACAGAAATGGCTATCCAGTGGTTCAGTTTTAAAACATCTACTCTCTGTCTGTTTGAAGTATGTTCTTTCAGCATGCTGGTGTGCTTCTGGCAGCAAGCTCTGTCTGTAGAATTCATTCAGAAAAGTGTATGGATGCTAATATAATTTTAAACAAGACTTCAGATTGTGTTTGCTTCCAGCCCCTTCTCCTTTCATGTGTTCCAAGTAAACATTATTAGTGAAGAAAAATGTACAAAGCATACTTTATAGACCCGTTTGTTTTAGATGATCACACATTTTTTTAATGAAGAAAGGATTATGTGTTCAAAGTAGATATTAAATGAATGAGCCAGAGAGGATGGTTGTTAAGGTTGGGACAGTGTTCGTTTTGGAAATTTATGGTCCACAACCATTGAAAATGATATCTACCAAAGAAAACTGTGATGATTCATACTTTTTGATGTCCTTTTAAAAAGAGGTCCATAGTCAGGAATCTGTCAGCGGGAGCACTGTTTGCATAAAGCACCTGTGGTTCATTAAGAGCTTATCATGTTGATTGAAACATTCCCTTTACACATAGTAGTCACGCATCCGTGAAGGCCACAGAACACAGTTACAGTTTACTTTTGCTTTCCATTCTTCCATTTTTCTCAGCCTTGCTGTAAACATCTAGCCTCTCATATTCTCAAGGATACCATTCCTCCCCAGCTCATATGTGCCTCTTGCTTCCCAACACGTAGCAAGACTGACTTGCCTTGTGCCATCTTAAGGTAAACATGATGCCAGTGCTAGAACTGGGTCCTGTGATCCTTGTTTCTAAGGGCGTAAACATTGCTAGTTAGGCAATTGTTCCTCTATTCATTTAATAAGAAAGATTTTTCTGCCCTCTTATCATAGCTTCTCCGGAAGGGCCAGAAAGTATGTCTGTGTGTAATCCACAAAAAGAGAAGGGACTTCAGGAAGGCGGAAATCATTGAAAGACTAAGCCTTCCAAGAATACAAGGCCTCACTACTCTCTAAAAACAAAGCTACCCTAATGACAATGCAGAAAGCAGTACCGTCCCAGAGTTTCTCAGCCAAAACCAGGTCTGAAAACTGAGTAGCTTAAGAGAAAGCCTTCCTGTGCACTTGTCTATGAGCGGTGTTCCGGAGCCAGCCAGGTTCAGGTAATGGCTTTCTATTGTGTGAAAGAGAAAAGGCAGAAATACACAGCCTCATCCAAGTTTCTGTTCTGTAAACTGAAAAGAGAAATTTTCCTTGTGAGCACAGTTGAACTGTGAGAATGTCTCAATATACAATGAGTTGGAAAATAATTTTTAAGGTGTAAGATCACAATAATGTTTGGCTTGCATCCTCCTAAGTGCTTATTTTAGGGCATCGTTTGATGTATTTTTAGACCTCAATGACTTCTTCAACAAAGTTATTTAACACAGGTTTTTGTATGCCAATTGTCATTTTGTTGAGAGTAGAAAAAGCCATCCTATCTCATACTACATGCTTTTGGGGGGATTCCTGAATCTGGAGAATTAATACAAGGAAATAGTGAGGTGTCCTGGTACTGGTGCCGAACTCTAGGCCTCGATTGGCCTTCAGAACATGATGGTTCCTGAGGATTCGTGCCACTGTCCCCACGGTTTTACACTCGCTGAGTGCCTGGCTGTGATAGCTCTTCCAAGACACACAGAGGGAGTAACATGAACCTTTCATTTTTTTCATTTTGGGGGGAAGTTTAGATCTTACTAGGTTTTGAGCATTTTCCAGTGGAGTATTTTGTAATTTAAAAACGAAGAGTTAATAATTTTTGGGTATGCACAAGCCAAACTGAGAGAGCAGGAGGTGTGGGACTGCTCATCTGAACGTTTTGCAGTCTGGAGCAGTCGATTTGCACGGGACTGACCCCCCCTTCCCTTGCTCTGTAGGAATGCTGAGTCCCATCCATTTACTTGCTCTTCATGTCCTTCCCCCCAGCCCAGCGCCAGTGGAGGGGCAATTGCAGCAAATTGAGGGGCTTTGTTTCCTGCTCAGCCCTCTTGCCGCCTCCTCCCTGGTGCAGGCGTGTGTGGGGTGATTGCATACCTGGGCTGGCTCTCACCCTTCCCTTACTTACAGCCATCACAAGAATTGTCCCCTTCTGGGATGCCCCTTACCTTTCCCTAATCACTTGTGTGACTCAAATAGAATTATTCAGTAGCTCTTCTAAAGAAGTACCTTACACACTTGATTAAAAACCCCAAAGAGGCTTCGGTGAATTTTTTTTCTCCTGCTTGAACAGCATCTGCCAATTTCCCTGATTTTCCTGCTAATTATCTTCGTATTAACTCGCATTCATTTAACATGTTATGGCTCGAATAAAGCTGAGTGCTAGCTAAGGAAATGGTGGGTCGAGATTTATAGGTCTTGTTTGAATAGAGTACGTGATCTCCGTTTACATTGTCATTTAGAAATAGATTTTTGTGTTTTGAACAAGATAAATCTTAAGCCCCAAGTGCTGAGCTTCTTGTTGCCTCTGCCATGGCTTGATCCCTCCATGCCAGTTGCATTCTCTCTACCACAGCAGCTTCCCCTTACTTAGAATTGCATGAGACAGGATTAGAACTTGGCCTTCATGGTAAGACAGCAAGTTCACATTCTGGTCTGTCACTTGGTAACTAAATGTCTTTGGGCGAGTTTACTTAACTTTCTGAAATCCTAGTTTCCTCATCTATAAAATGAAGATAACACCTATGTGAGAAGAATGGCCCTGATCATGGTGACACAGATAAAGGGTACACAGAACATAGTAAGCACTCAATAAGTGATAGTGGTTGTTGTTGTGATTATTATGATAAAATTATTTTTGTACTTGATGAAATATTAGTAGACTCAAATTTTAGTTGTCTATTTATACAAATGGAGAATGTAACTGAGTGCACAAATCTCCACTACTCAGTGTTTAATGTGAAAGCAAAATCAGCAGACTTCCTAACACCAGTTTGCTTGCTTTGGGCATTCCCATGAAGATGTGTTAACTGTGCATATCTCAAGGGTTGCATAGAAATTAATACACATAAACTCATACAGTCAGCTTATGTGTATATAAAATATGTATTATGTGTTAGAATATGGCTTAATAAATTATAGATAGATGAAAATAGATTCCTTATTTTGATTGATTTTGAGAGAAATTATTCTAAAACACAAAATCTAAATGTTATAATTCTGCAAAGGTCTACCATTGTAGAGTAAGATGGTTTTACCAGTGATTTAGATTGAGGTCTTGTTTTTATTATAATATTATTATTGAACCTTTAAAAATGTTGAATTCTCTGTTATTCTTTTACTGAGAAATGTGTCAGATGTTGAAGGTAGAATGAGTTGTATCTAACAAAATGCAAAATCTGATTTGTAGGAATATGTGAAAATTCCAGTAACTTACTCAGGCCCATTGATTTCATAAAATTTTAAGCACAACTATAATTTCTAAACTAAATTTTTTCTTTATATAAAAGAACATAAAAAGTACATAAAATATGTACATAAAAAGTCCTATATGTGAATGTATACATATAGATAGATTTTTCCAAGTTTCTACAGATGGGGTTGGTTGTACCTGGTAATTGGATACAATTATATTTTAGATAAAGTTTCAGTAATACACCAAAAATATAAAGTACAAGAATAAAAATTCCGTTTTCTTTTTGTTCCAGGTTCTCTGGGAGATGCTAACAAGGGAGGTCCCCTTTAAAGGTTTGGAAGGATTACAAGTAGCTTGGCTTGTAGTGGAAAAAAACGAGGTAAGACTACATTTCTCCATTCAGGTACATAGATCAGAAAACAGTATTGGGGTTTTGCAAAAGACTTTTTCATCTTCTTCAAATTGAAAGTAAGTTCACGCTTATGGAAAGATTAGCAGTAGGAGCTAACACAAAGGGTCAAAGTGATGTTATTCCTCATGAATGGACCCTTTACATCTAATTGTTGCAGCTTCACGTCGTGATGCTGTAGATCAAAAATTGTACAAGTACTGTACTAGTTTCTCAGTCTCAATTGTAAAACCTAGGGGTTTGTTCTTAGTGATGAAAGAAGCCATTGCGTCCAAGGTAGGGGAACAGTTTAACTCCATCTCCTGCGTTTAGGACATCTTTTTTACTGGCCGGGAGTTGATATATCTGTAAGAGACCTTCAGCTACTTCAACTTACCTCTCCCAGCAGGAGTCACTATAGTACAAGAAACTGTCGCTTAGATGAGAATTTCAAAAATAAAAGAAGAAAAAATAGTTTCAAAAAAGGGAAAAATTACAGTTTTGCCACCTACGTTGAACACTACATTGAAGATGAGCTCCTCACTGGAATTGGCGAGGCAGTGGCATAACTGTTCGCTTCTTCATGCAGAGCCTTTCCATTTCAAAAGGACTTCAGTGGCGTAAACACCGTTTGTGCTGTGTCCCCAGCCTCGCTTTTCTTCTTCCCACAAATTGAGGCTTTCAGTTAGTTGGACCTATGAGCCTACATCAGAGAACATGGCACATTCATATCAAAGAGAGCAACTACATTTTGAAAGGTTTAAAATTGTGCCTGAAACGCACAGCCATGGAAATTCTCAGCATAAGGATGAAGCATCCAGTATCAAGGTATTAGAGGACTCAGATCACGGAATAGAAGCATGCAGTTGTCTTTGCAAGGTGAAACAACTTTATTTCACAAAACTTCTTCATTCCCAAATCTTATCTGAGCCCTCGACAAAAGGTAAGAGTGCAGTCTTAAGGTAAAATAATTTTCCAAACAGAAAATATATAAATATATTCCCTTTCTAATTCTCTAAAAGAATTAGATTGATCTGCTCCCTATGTGAGTTGCAAGAACAAGTTAATCAAAAAGCTGCTCTTGAGTAGGAGACAACCAACTATCCATCTTTTAGACCACACAGTCCAGAGTTAACCTTACTGATTTGTCATCCTAATTCATTGAAGGTGGTTGAAATATTGATGATAGCCAAACTTAGTGAGAGAGAGCTGCTAATGTCAGAAATAAAAAGGAGTTAAATGCAAGAATGTGCCTTACTCATTGTTTTCACAGGAGCTGCTTGATTTTTAATTAAATGTGATAGTAATTCTGGGTGTGCTGTTAAATAATACCTCAGCATGAAAATTAACTCATGGCATATACTGGTACAAATTCCCCAATGTTGACTGTGATTGTGAGCTGTGTGTAAAATGTACCAATAGAGAATTCAATTGAAAGAAATAATAATACCTCAGCACAGGGTAACAGAGTTTCAGGATATGAGGACCCACTTGTTTCTGTTCTGTTTCGTTTGACAGTGAGATGATTAGATGTTTGGTTCAGAGCTTCCAAATGAAAAGTGAAGGGAATTACTGACTTTAAGTTGACTCTGGAGCAGAGCACCCCCTCTGAGCTCCCCCACCACACTTTGCTAAGATAAACCAGGGGGAGGGTTTTGAAAGCTAAGCGGACCCTCCTAATGACTGATACTATTAAATAATATTCCTTTCTAAAGGATGGCAGAACAGGTAAGCCTAAAGCACTGTTAGGGCGTTAAGACATTTAAAGCTGGAGAAAAAGATGAACCTAGATGCTACCTAAGGATTAGGAATCCCCACAGATGACCCTCAACACCTCTTTAAATTGTGCATAAGGAGGCAGCCTCGTTCTGTCCCCCTCAGGTCCCACACAGTGCACGGTTACCCATGCTGTGTTCTGATGATCAGCTCCTAACTCCCCAAGACTGCTCAGAGACCTCTTGTAGTAAAATTATCAAGTATGGAAGTTAGCTGGAAGAACTCACATTGTTACATAACTTCTCTCAATTTTTTTACACTAAACTTAAGTAAAAACTCGGTATTGTAAGAATATTTGTGTGTTGTCGTTTTGCACAGTACTTATTTGCTCCCAATATGGAAATTAAGTGCAAATGCAGTTTTGAGTGTTGTCATTCAAGAATGTGTCTTCCTTTTACCTCATAAATGGAGGCTGTCATTTCCAGAACACATTCTCTTGATACAGTAGTGATTCCCAATGATTGATTTCACTTAATAACAAAATTGAGACTTAAACATATGTACTTTACAAAATCCTTTCAACTTTAATTATTTTATTTTGTTTACTTATTTTAATTGTTGAATACCTTCAGTTATTGGGTTGGGAAAAAAGTGAGTACATCTTTAATAGGCTTCATTTAAATAGAGAATTGATGCATTTAAATTGTCAGGAAGAATTTTAAATATGGTCCAATCACTGAGTTATTAGGGTTGCTCTTTTTAATATTTTATTATGAAATAATTATAAATTTACAGGAACTTATGAAAATATTATGAGGAATCCTGTGTACCCTTTCCCCAGCTTCCTGATTGGTGACACCATATGTAGCTATAATACAGTATTAATGCTGGGAAATCAAGACCAGCACAGTATTGTTCATCAATCCCAGGTCTTTCTCTGTTTCACCATTCATCACTGCGATTTTCACCTATTGAACAGTTACTACTTTATAAAACTATATCTGAAGGCTTTTTTATAATCCCTTATTAATGAAATAAGACCTTTAAATAAATATCATTTCTAATATTAAAACTAGATTTATAAAGTTCTGCTAAAGTTTACCAGTAAACAATGAACCTTTATAGAAACCATGAAATTAAGTATATTACTAAGAAATTAAAAAAATAAAACAGTATGCTTATTTGCTTTGTAATTTCCATAAAACTTGATCAGCATTTCAGATATTCTGGTGGTATAATTTCTACTTTTATAAATATTTAAATTCTTATATAAACTCTGTTTTGAATAAAACAAATTATTTAACATAGAAAACTTCATAAAAATTGATCTCTTGTCGAGCGTGGTGGCTCACGCTTGTAATCCCAGCAGTTGGGAGGCAGAGACAGGAGGATTGCTGAGTTCGAAGCATGCCTAGGCTACATAATGAGCTCAGAGCCAGCCCGAACTACAAAGAGAGACCCTGTCTCAAAAAAAAAAAAAATTAATCTCTTGACTATAGAAAGATAAAAATTTGACTTAAAAATAATTTTTACATCTTATGTGGAAAATAGTGTAAAAATAATTGTCTTTTAAATGTTATGCCTAATTTAGAGATTGGGAAATGTTTTAATTTTAAATGTGAACTTTTAAAAAAATTTAAATTTTATATATTGGAATCTTGGTGCTAAATTATTTCAGAATGTTTTCATGCATTAAGGATGTGTGAGTTATATAGTCAGGATTTGGTACTTTGGATTCCATTTTAAATTACTTTTTAATGCACCAAAATAATCTCTCATATAAAGTGAGTTAGAGTTAACTGATAATTGACCATATCAGATTATTTAAAATGATTGTGTTTCTTCATGTAATGCTTTTAAGTATTAATAGAAGTTTTTCAGTAAGAAAAGATGACAGAAATGCTCATCTGTATTTAGCTAGTTCTCATTTTAGTTCACAGAAGAATGTTGAGAAAAGGTTCTATTGAAAAGTATTACCCTTCTCCAAAACTCATTATCTTTAATTACATATGGAGAAAATTTAGTTGTATAAATGCAATTACAATATATTTTTATTAGTTTTCACCTCCCAGATATCTTGTATTAAGAGAAAGAAAAGCAAACATGGTTTTTTTGTCTAATAAGGGTCAACTTTACAGTAAAATAATAGTATAATTTAATACATGTTATTCTACTCTGAGATCACTAGATTAGAAGTTTAAAAGTGCTTTGTTTAGTCTTTAACCTGGAGGGGATTGTTTTCTTCACTTTGTTTTGATTTTAAGATTATCCATAATTCCAAAGATAGACCATCAGTTTTCTTTCATAGCTTACATATAGCTTCCCCCAATCCAGATAATTTCAGTATTAAAGTTTTCCACTTGCAAGATGTCTTTGGCAGACAGTACTGGGGAAAAAAATCTTCCTCATACTTTGTAGTGCAATTGTTCCTGACTGCTGTGTTAACACTCATCCATCCCCTGATAGGAAATTCAGGGAAGCAGAACTTCACCTGCAAATATGTTTTATATCAGTGCAGTGCTGAATTATGAAAGGTAAAAAAATGAAATATGTATATTGCATTTTACAGATGCTCAGGCATGACTGTATTGGAAGAGATACTGGGACATCCCTAGGTCCTTGTGCATATGGGTAGATAGAGTTCAGCACCTGCAAAGGCGGCCTGAGAGAATTGTGTCATATTAATGCCTGCAGTATTAAGTGCAAACTGTTGTTGGTGACAGTCTCAGAAATCTCAGTAGAGTTACAAGTAATGTGAAAATCAACTGGCCTTTGATGTATTTTATTCGATAATTGCATTCCTGAAAAGTTTGGTATGTTTTGAGACTGTTCAAAATATATTTTATTTTTCTTTATAAATCAGAGTTAGAGTCTAGGCCCAGAAAATTATAAATCTCATTGCTTGCTTGTCTTGCTTGTGTGAATATGCATAAGATATTTGATATTTGTATTTGAATTGTAAGTGAATTCTTGATTATGTAGGACATTGTTGTATGTTAAAGGATGATAGGTCATTCGCTTATTTTTACAGAGCTGGAGACTGAACCCAGGCCCTCACACTTTCTAGGCAGGTCCTCTGCCACTTACCTAAAGCTGAGCCCCTTGAACATTTAAAACAAACAAAAGACCTCTTCAGGACAAGAGTAGGACAGGTTCTATGAGAACCAGTACTATGGAATGTTAGAGCAGGGTTTTTCCTCATAAATGACGACATATATTGTATCCGGTCCCTACACTATATGGGTTTAAACAAAGCAAAGCCACAGCAAGACGTGCATTCACAATATCAATTTCACAATGCAGAATTCCCTAAAATTATTTCCAGTTTTGTGGGTTGAAGGTGTTTTCTGAACAATGAACCTTTTGCAAAAACTAAACTGATTTCCTAATTTATATGGCCTGTTTGGTTATATTGCTTACGGTAATAAATTTGTGGTTTTAGATTTAGCATTTAGATTTCAACTTGCCCTGTCTTGCTGCTGTTTCTTTTAGACTTACTCTGTTTTGTTATGTTAGTCATGCTTGAACTTGACTTCTCCGTTCACTAAGGAAAAATAGGAGCCTTTAGAGATTAGATATTACAAACCTCAATGTAAATTCTTGTCTGTCTTATATTTATCCATGAAACTTGTAAATCTTATATTTTATGACCCTAAATTGACTTTTCAAATAGTACTTGTTCACCTTAATAAGTAAATGCTTGTTTTGTTCATTTTCCTTCTCCTGGTAGAGACTAACCATTCCAAGCAGTTGCCCCAGAAGTTTTGCTGAACTGTTACATCAGTGTTGGGAGGCTGATGCCAAGGTATGGTTTTATTGTTCAGGATCCTGAAAATTCACTTGTTTGTGTGGTTTTGAGTATTTAAAACTTGGAGGAGTACAATCCCTTATTCTGAAAAGATGGATTGCTGTTCTATAAGCCCCGGACTGATGGTGAAGCCCTGCTGTTTTTCATCTCCTTATCTCCATATCCAGAGCCTCATTACTGACTTTTCTACAGCATGGTTTGGTATTCTTGACTCAGCAAAAATGATTTTGTTGTTTTGTATTTAATAATAACCACTGTACCTCTATGTTATAAAAATGATACCCAGTACTTATTATATACCATGCACTGTTCCAAGCACTTTATGTATATTAACTCATTTGTTCCTTAGAATGTCTCTTTGAAATGGGAACTGCTATTATCCTCATCTTGCAGTTGAAGAAACAGGGCGCAGAAGGTTACGTAAAGAGCCAAGGCCGCAGCTGATACACGCTGGGGCTGGACGTGAACCCAGATAGCTGGGCCTGGGTTCTTGGTCTTAACCTTACTCTATACTGCCTTTCTAATCAATGAACAGACACAAGTAGCACTTCCAAAGACTCTTGGAGACTTCCTATCAAATGGCAGGGTTTTTTGGGAGCTAACATAGCAGAGCTGGAGAAGTTCCAGAACTTAAGCTTTCCTATTGTTATCATATCTGAGCATGAATGACCCATTTCCTTTGCTTACAAAGAACCTTTCAAAAGACTTTTGCACACATGTGTACGTACTTACAGATAAAATAATAGGCCAGTCTTGGATCTGTGTGAAAAAAATATATATAATAGTGTAGAGTAAATCACATTGGCCATGATAATTTTTGAAGCTTTTAAAAATAATTTTAATTGGGCCAGAGATTTAGTGCAGTGTTTCCAGCACCTGCCTAGCAAGCGCAAGATCCCTGGTGTGATCCCTGGTAACGTCTTACAACAATACCAGCTGTGGTGACTCACACCCATCAGCAATCAGTACCACATACCACAGTGCTGGGCTTGGTGGCTCACACCTGTAATCCCAGCACTCAGGAGGCAGAGGCAGGAGGATTGCTGAATTTGAAGCTTGCCTGGGCTACATAGTGAGTTCAGAGCCCGCCTGAACTACAAAGCGAGACCCTGTCTCCAAAAATAATAATAATAATAATAATAGTAATTTTAACAGAGGTTCATTGTTCCTTCCACTTTTATGTAAGTTTAGAATTTTCCATAATAAAAAGTTAAGAAAGATTCTTAAAAGAGTAGCCTTCAGAATATCTTTGTGATCCAAATCTGTTCAGTTTTTCATGTAAATAAAGGTAACTCAACTTGGAAATACAGGTCTAAAAAGAAAGACTAACACTGGAATTCTTTCTTTCCTTTTTTTGGAGACAGGGTCTCACTTTGTAGCCCCGGCAAGCCTCGAACTCAGCAATCCTCCTGCCTCTGCCTCCCGAGTAGTGGGATTACAGGCGTGAGCCACCACGCCCGGCACTGTGGTATATGGTATTGATTGCTGGTGGGCGTGAGTCTCCATGCCCAGCATTGTATGTGGTTACTGGGGATCGAACTCAGGACCTTGCGCTTGCGAGGCAGGCGCTGGAACCACTGAGCTAACCCTCCGGCCCTGGAATTCTTTCTTTAATGCGGTTCCGGTGTGACCTCGAGAAAATGAGTGATGACAGGACAGAGTCTACTCTTCTGCCACGTGTTGCTGTGGAGGGAGAGCTCAGAAACAACCCATAAACGTGGGACTGTGTTCGTGCAGCACAGAGTCTGTGTTGATCCATGCATGGTGTCTCCCAGCACGTTGTTCTGTGCAGAAGGCAAAGGGAAGGCCGTGCAGGTCGGGGCCACAGAGTCCTCCCTCCCCCGACGCTCTGGTCGCTGTCGCCTGGAGCAGGAGCACTGCCCCACCCGCATGTGCGTTCAGCCTTCTTCCTGCTGCTTCCATCTTTGTTTTCACTCCTGTGTTTCCCATCTTCTTTTCAAATCAGGTCCTACGTTTGTTTGGTATCATTTTTAAGGAATTTAGCATGTTTTAACCTATGTTTTTTTTGAGTTTGTTATTTTTATTAAGATTCTTGGGCCAGAGGGCTAGCTCAGTGGTTCCGGCGCCTGCCTCGCAAGCGCAAGGTCCTGAGTTCAATCCCCGGTAACCACATATAATGCTGGGCGTGGAGACATGCCCACCAACAATCAACACCGCATACCACAATGCCGGACATGGTGGCTCACGCCTGTAATCCCAGCACTCGGGAGGCAGAGACAGGAGGATTGCTGAGTTCACGGTGGCTTGCCTGGGCTCCATAGTGAGCTCAGGGCCAGCCTGAACTACAAAGCGAGACCCTGTCTCCAAAAAGCAAAAAAAAAAAAAAAAAGGATTCTTTGCCTGGGTTTAGAATGGTCTCCTTTACGTCTGTGCAGGTCTTACTATTTTTAGTGTGTGATTTTACAGAATGTGGGCTTTTTAAGCATTAAGGAAAATGTCTGTACTTTGCATTTAATCCAGTTGAAACTGTAAGCAGATATGTACGAGCTTGCTTTAAAATACCTGTTTCAAAAGTATCATACTACCCCATCCCTACTCCTCCTACAAATGAAATGTCCATTGTGAGAAGTACAGTGACTTGGATAGTGTTTTTCCTCTCTTATACCAAAACAGAAATTTTGTTTAAAAGTATGTGCCTTGAATTGCATTAATACAGCTACATCTGTATAACTGTAATTATATTTCTGCCTGCAAAGCAAGTTCCTAATTTTTTAAGTGGACACTTGGTACCGCGTTCATTAAAATTCTAAGACTATACATTATAGTACTTTGAGTGAGTGACCCCATGAGCACTCCTGGGTGCTGTGCTTCCCCCCGAGTTTCCTCTGTGGAGTTTCCCTGCTACTGTAAGGGCTCCTTCCAAACCACAGTCTGGCTTCCTGCCCTCTGCTGTGCTGCAGTGTTTTGAGGTTTTTAAATATCCCTTTCTTTCTAAACGGATTTCAAGTTCTACAAGGGTACAGAGCTAGTTCTTATGTGTGTTTCCCTAGAAGATTTTTTTTTTTATCAGTCTCCTAAGTAGATGCCCAATTTGTTGTTGTCCCAAGAAGCCAAACTGCACATTTTCTGTGTTTTTGGCTGGAAATAAAGCACTTCAACCAGAAGTGAAGCCCAGTCCTGTGCACATTTGGAAAGCAACAGATGCTTAAAGTATTTTACTTCTTTTTTAACCTTTAGACTTTTGAATATTAGTATATAGGTTTAAATATCTGGCCCATCTCTAGGTCTAGGTACTTTTGCAGAGAGGAAGGGAGATGTGTACGAGAGGACTGGTGTCCAGTCACTCTAACAGCCGACAGAGTACTCAGAATATTTTGTTGAAGAAAAGACGGAACAAAGGAAAGGGGAGTATTGGTTTAAACCTTTATATGAAATTTCTAAATAAGGAAACAGTAGCCAAGAGGAAGTAACGTCTTGCCCTTCTGGTAGAAGATGGGAAGAGTTGAAGAGCTGAGCTCTTGTTTCTGTCAGTCGCTTCCTGTGTGATGCCAGGGAGCTCATACCGTGCTGGCTATGAGTTCTCCTTATTTTTAAAATGGAGGTAACAAACAGAGAAAGAATAGAGATGCTTAGTAAATGATCCAGTTATATTTTTAAACAAACAAACTCCTCTACCTGAAAGGAATCTGAAAAATGTCCATCAGACCCTAGAGCAAATGGTGTATTCTATAACCAGAATGCTAAAAAATTCATCATGAAATTCCATATTGTTATTACATGTATTTATTTGTTTATTCAGTTACTTGTTTTTGAGGCAGCATGTCCTGCTGTGTTTCCCAGGCTGATGGTGAACCTCTGGGCTCAAAGCCCAACTGATCCTCCTGTCTCAGCCTCACAAATAGCTGAGAGTATAGGTGTCCACTGCCACTTGCAGCTGTTAACTGCTTTTTAAATATTCCCTTTCATAATTTCTGAGAGTAGATTCTAACCATACAATTAACATTTTTTTAGGGATGCTTGTCATCCAATTACAAAAGAGTTTCATCTGGGTGGAAGAATAATTAAATGCAAGCAAAAATATTATTCTTTAAAAATTCATTAGCTCTTCCTGCTGCTTTGCCTTGCAAAATGAAAATCTTGTATTTATTATATAATTAGTTCCTATGCAGACAATTAAAATACTCTTTCTTTTAAAACCTGACACATGGTGGAAGAATTAAGATGCAAAGTTAAAGAAGGCAGAATTTTTTTTTTTTGCTTTTTGGAGACAGGGTCTTGCTTTGTAGTTCAGGCTGGCCCTGAGCTCACTGTGGTGCCCAGGCAAGCCGCCACGAACTCAGCAATTCTCCTGTCTCTGCCTCCCGAGTGCTGGGATTACAGGCGTGAGCCACCACACCCAGCATTATATGTGGTAACCAGGGATCGAACTCAGGTCCTTACGCTTGCGAGGCAGGCGCCGGAACCACTGAGCTAACCCTCCGGCCCAAGGCAGAATATTTTTGAAGTTTCCTACGAAAGCCATTTTCCTCTTTCCTAGATGGCTTCGTGTGCATCAGGGTCATGTAGCTGCTTAGGCCTTCCTCTGGGAAAAGGAGCTTTTCTCACACGAGCTTAAGGAACAACAGTCATGGGAGAGCTTAATAAATATCCTAGTTTTATATTTCTGAGAAATGGAGAAATTGCTTTTCTTAGCAATGTCAGGAACACACAAGTCCTGAGAGCAAGGCACTGCCCCAGCCTCGTTCCTACTTGTTTTTGTGCTCCTCAATTAAAATGCATGTTTTAATTGCTGTAACTGTAATTTGTTCAGAAATGGTATAATTATGAGGCACGCCAAAGAGAGAAGGTGCATCATCCTTCTATTATCTTTCTCCATTTTTGTTTTAACCTTTTGTTTCAACCTTGGCTAGAATCTGAAGAGAAAGATGAGTGTACGTGCCGCTTGCTGAAGAAACGTGCTTAACTGCTGTTTTTCAGCTTCTGAAGAACGTCTTACCAAACCCCAGCACTAAAGCTAGTTCCAGTGTGGGCTAAATACTGAGAACCATGACATTTTGATAGCTTCAAAAATTGTTTTACTTGCCTCCCAACTGATTTGAAAAATTTTATTACTTCCATTAGATTGATGTATGTTCTCGTAGCATTTTTAATCAACATTTTCAAACTTACATAAAAAGTGTAAATTTTACAGAGTACTAACGTGTTCACTCACCATGCAGACTCTACCACTAACTTCTTATTTCCTTCATCACAGATTTTTAAGTGAGTTTTTCCTTTTAGGAGTCCTTAATCCTTCCTGGGTGGAAGAATAATTAAATGCAAGCAAAAATATTATTCTTTAAAAACCTCACAGAGAGAGTTGTATGCTCCTTACCTAGAGAAAAAAATACTAGTTATCTCAACTTTTGGCCAACTGATAGAAAAACATCTGATTCTATTCTTAGGAGAAAATATTGACTTGAACTATCTCCCTTTTTCCCTAAACCAGGTGGTTTGAACAGCTGTGAAATCACCACATCAGAACATTTTATCATGTTTTATTTGGTCCTGGCTGAGTGAGCTTCTTAGTAGGTTTTGGGTATCTACATATTTTTCTTCTTTCTTAACACTCCACAAGTGATTATGATTCTTCTTTTCTCCAGAAACGGCCATCATTCAAGCAGATCATTTCAATTCTGGACTCCATGTCAAATGACGCAAGCCTTCCTGACCAGTGTAACTCCTTCCTGCACAACAAGGCGGAGTGGAGGTGAGAGGCCCTGCCCCAGCCTCGAAGTCGGTCTCCCCTCACGGGAGGAGAACCCGAGGCCCCTCAGTACCAGACGTCTCGCTGGCCTGCAGTCGGAGATGTAAATACTTTTTAGCCTTGATATTTGCAGAGCACTGTGACGACTACTGCAAAAGAGTAGGGAGACCATAAAAAACTTTTAAGAGAAAACTTTGAATGTTATAAATCTATTGAAATTTGTTAAGTGTAATACAAACTTAGTAATGAGAGAATTCTGTGAGTGGAAAAAGTAAGCCCAGGATGAAACACTTGAGCCAGATCACATGATGCAGGCATATAAATAGCGCATTTGGGAACTGACACTGTGCCTCCCCTGACTCAGCAGAGATTTAAGTAATTTCATCCCTGCTCCTCATAGCCATGGCGGTATCGTGATGCCTTACGCCACCTGCTGATGCCAGATGAACACTGCACATATATGAACGTTGCTGGACATTTCTTTAGTCTGTTTGGTGTTTTACAATAGCTTTATTTATTCTTATTTCTTGGGAATAACTATGTATGGCCAGTGAGTTTAGTGAGTTTTTATTAGGAATACAAAATGAATTCATTGAGCTCGAGTGTAGGTCTGAGAGACTTTTCTCCGAGCTGAAATAATTAACAAAGCAGGGAAGCAATACTGTTTCCTTTAGTGAGAGGTTAGTGCACATCTAATGAGACTGCTCCCCTTTGAGTCTCTGCATGGGTCCTCGTAGCTCCTACGACAGAGGCCGCAGTACTTAAGAATGCTCAGAAAACCTCTGGACTCTAGCCTCCTGACATTCAGCTCCTAGGCACTGGCCTTTAGTGCCTCCACTGAGGTCCATTCGCCCTTGCTTGGTCTCCTCTGTATAAATCCTCCCTGTCTCAGCCATGCACAGCCTTCCCCAGCGCTGTCTGCACTTCAATGTTTGTATTTCACTGGTCAGAGTGTGGGAGGGGTGGGCAGTCTCTTCTGTCATCACTGTCCCTGCTGCGGTTGGAACATGCCCTGCACACACAGCTGCTCCCTAAATACACGGGGAGGAGTGACAAACACACCACAGTGGTCCTACTGTGAGAGACACAGTGCTCTTGTGTGAGAGAAGAGAAACACATAAGTTAATTTGCTGGCTGCAGCAGAAGAGCTTGCTGTGTTGCATTCATGGGTTTCTTGAACTTTTGCTAGTCCAGAAGTGGCTGGTGCTGCCAAGTATCAAGCCGTAGCCACGAGCCCAGAGATCTCAGAGCATTTGGGGCCCTCCGGGGGTTCACCGTGTTAAAGTGCTAATAGAAGTACACAGCTAATGGCTGTTTTGACAGGCAGTATGACAGAGAAGTACTGGATATCTGAGAGTATTAGCTACAAAATCTGATCCAGTCTGAGGATAGAATGAAAGGATTCCCCAGGGAAATGCTATTTGATCTCCTATCCAAAGGATTAGTGGATTTAACACTAATACCCTTAAGATAGCAAGCCTTTTAAAGTATGTCAACAAAATCAGAAAACAAAGAGAAGCCAGTAAATTTCTATATAAAACTTTAAAACCTTCATGTGGGTGACAGTAACACCCATGATGAATAAATTTCCAAGAGAAATGACATCTGTTTACACCCTCCTTCCATCTCTCAGATGTTTTTGTCTCAGAACTCCATTACATTCTTAAAAATGATTGAAGAATACGAAGAACTTTCGTCTAAATGAGTTCTCTCTGTCAATAGTTACCACATTCAAAAGTAGAACTGAAGCCGGGCATGAGGGTATATGACTCTAATACAGCTACTCAGGAGGCTGAATCAGGACAGAAGGTTTAACATCTGCCTGGGCAATTTAGTGAGACTCCGTCCCAAAGAATGTCTACACTTGCCTACTATGCTTGAGACTTGGGTTCAATCCCCTTTGCTGGGGGGAGAATGAGGAAAAAATTTAAAGATGCACTAAGTGATTCATTTAAAAATCAGCAGTAAATCTTGTTTCTGCATTCCGCCTGTGACTGTCACATGTCATGAAGCTTCTGCAAAGAATGGGAGTATGAAAGGAAATTGTTTTAGTGCTACTGTAAAAGCCAATTTGACCCCAATCCTTTGAAAACACTTCATGAGTCTCCAGTCCACACACTAAAAACTAGTGAAACTATCTTTAGTATAACTTGTAAATTAAAATGTCATACTAAGAACATGAAAAGGCATTTCATAAAAAGAAATTGTGGAATGTTTAATAAACATTTAAAAAATTGAACCTTAGCAATCAAACAAATGCATAGGATCATAATTTGTTTTATCAAATGGGCAAATTCTACATTATAAAAAATATCCAGTGCATTGCTGGTAGGAAAATACAACTTTCTGTAAGTTAGATGCCCTAAAATTGTTCTTTTTTTTTTGGGTCCCCAAAATCTTACTACTACCATTTGATTCCTAAGCAAATCAGTGGGAAAGCTGTGTGAGAAATGTGTGGGTGTTTCTTCAGCCAAGCTTCATTCAAATTGTGCACCTAGAATGGTGTGAATTACAAGAAAAATGGTTTTCACAAATGACAGTATTTCTATATACAATGTAGTTTACAAAAATTCATGATTACATGGGCCTGCTAAGTGATTTTTAAATACAGACTCTACAGTCTAGTTTGTTTAGAATGATGCCATTTCTGACAGATAACCACATATTTGTGTGTATACGTCTGTGGTCATAGGGGAAGATGCAATTTTATCCCTGAGTAGTGGGGTGTCTTTTATTTGTGTACATTAAGCTTGAATTAATTGAATGACAAGTGTAATTTTTTAAGTGCTTCAAGGTAAAGCCAGGTGTGATAGTGCACACATGTAATCCCACTACTCAGGAGGCTGAGGCAGGAGCATCACAAGTCCAGCCTGGGTAGTATAACCAGACCCCAGCTCAAACCAAACCAAACAAAAAAACAAACTTCAAAGGTAATGAGAATAAAATTGGCACTAGAGTCTGAGGATAGGAAGAGGCAAATCCTTTCATATATTTTAGTGAATGGCATCCCTCTGCCCAAGGACTTGGTCTGTGGCTCTTGCAGGAGCTGTTAACCCTGCAGGAAGAATATGCACCCTCCCCTGAGCCACAGAACCACAGCTTGGAAGCTGCAGAGCTGGTGTAAACAAGTGTGGCAGTTGGTTAAAAACACAGAGAAGACATAGGGAGTAATATCAATTATAGTAAAAAAATAAACAGTTTATTATTTATTGGGCTCCTACCGGATGTGTGTACTTCATTTAGCTCATCTTTTGAAATCTCCATGGCAACCCTAATTGGCTCACAGATGTAAAAACTGAGGCTGAGGTGGTCGATCACTTGCCTGAGATCATCCTGTACTGGAAGGAGATGTATCAAGGCCCGCTGGCCAGGCACATGGACGGAGGCACTGTGCTCACGGTTGCTAGACCATGGCCCCCGGCCAGGTCGTCCCCATGCAAATGTGCAGCGTTCACGTGAGCAAGCTCCTTTTTAGTTGAGACATATGCCAGGGCATGATCATTTTAGGTTATTCTTAAAGCAAGAGTCTGTCTTACTTGATATGCCAAGTGCTGAAAAGAACAATGTGCTGTATCAGATCATCTGGATATTTCAAAGGATGACGCATCAGACTACTCCCTGCTTTCTCCCAACATTTTTCTGGGGCTTAAAACCATATGACCAGAATCCAAAGAATATTTTTGCAAACAAGAGTCATAGTGAAGTCTGATTCCAGACCTGCTGTGGTGCTTCCGAGAGATGGTTGTTCTCTGATAGAGCTGCCTCTACGTGTAGACCTGATGGAATGTCTAGTTTTAGAAAATTAAATGATACTGAAAATTCTTTTAAAACTAGGTTATTAAAAGACACGTGCACTGTGCGCTTCCCTTAGACCTATTAAGTGATAGGAAAGAAATCTAGTATCAGATACTTCTCTGTTCATCCAAACCTCAGCTTGATTCTCTTCCTGTCTACTTACAAGATAGAAACAGGTCGTCCTATTGGTGTTGTTTTCAGCTGTCACTGACCCATGTGATTGGCTGCAGATTGTGGCAAACTTCACTGGATGAGCTACGTGGGGTTGTGATGGAGCAATCAGACCTGTGTCTCTTGGCAAAATACTTTGTTGGTTTTGCTTTTTCCTTGGTGACCAAAGTGTTCTCACTATGACACGTACTCTGGAAAACAAAAAATAGAGATCAAAAAACATATAATCTCTGCAATTTGGATTTTAGCATGAATTATTTAATACAAACACAAGCTTTAATATACTTATATATCATGTAATATAGGGACACAATACTATATTGCTATTTTTGCAAATTGTTTTATTTCGAAGGAAATTCCTGTCTGATGAAAGAAGATAATTACAGTTTGTTGCTGCTTTTTAGCATAAAGGTGATAATAATTGAAATCAGCCTCATTTGGATTTAAGAGTTAACCAAAATTTTCACCAACTAAAACACTTACACTGTATTTGTAAAACAGAAAGGTTATAGAAATGTGTCAGTGAGTGCATTTGATGAATAGCAGCGCTCCAGCGAAAGCAAAGGGAAAGGCAAAGGGAGGGCCTCTGTGACCTTGGCTTGGGCTACACCCTGAATGGTACAGAGCTCAGGTCTGGGGGCACAGGTTTGGGGAGCAAGGCCCGAGGAGACAGGCCAAGGAAGCACATCTTGGGCAGTGTTGGTGTGTGAGCCACAACTTTTGGCTTCCTTCTAACTAGTGATGTGCTTTCCAGAAGGGCCCAGGATCTCCGAGGGCTCCCGGAGCTGAAACTTGAGATGCATCCTCGGGCTCAGTTACAAGTGAAATAGAACATTTGGCCATTTGCCGTGATCCGAAAGGACATCAGGGAGATCAGTCTCGCTGGCAGGAGTGTGGGGACCAGCGTGGCCGAATGCCACACAGACCAGCAGTCCAGGCCACTGCTGTCTCCTCTTCCCAAGCATGCCCAGCTGTGTGGCCTGCTTGCCACCCTCTGGACCTCACTGGCTGAAAACAGGATGCCTTCTTTTGTTAGAACAGTTTACCTGAATCTTTGCCATATTGATTCCCCCCAATCTCCCACTTGTTTTAGGTGGATATAATATTTTTGTCAGAAATAAATGACAGTTACCAGAAATACATCATTTGTTAAAAATAAATTTAGATTTTATGATACGATCATAATTCTGAAAGAATGCTGCTTTAATGTGTTGTTCTTTAGGGACTCGATTCTCTCCTTTGATGCTTGTTCACACAGCACCAGTGAAAGACATTGTTGGTGTTTGCGACTGGCACACTATGTTTATGCTTCCTTGCTGCCTCTCTCGCTCCGAGGGACTGCCCAGACAGCAGGGGGTGAAGGCGAGGGCCCAGGTCTATTCCCACCCCCCTCCCAGCAGAGATGATCCCTCAGTTGGGCTTTGCCAGTTAACACCTAGAACCTTCTTGTTTTCATTCATTTAGTTCTCATCTGTGACAGCATTAGAATAACCATCCACTTACTCTGATTTTCCTTGGAAATATGGCAGATTTTGACTACATATAATCCATTCACTAAATCCGGGAGCTTCTCTCTTGCACACTGGAAGTCCCTACCATGGTGATACAGCCTGTAATGCAGGTTTGTCTCATTGGCACCTGGAAGCCAAACCTGGCCTCCAATTCCTACCTCTTCCTTCTCTTTCTCTGTGCCTTTCTGGCCTTTCCATCCCTCCCACTCACTGCCTACCTGCTAAGCTTCCCCTCGTTACTGTGGCTTGTTTCCTCGCTCTTCAAACACCCAACACAAGAACGTCCAGTTCTCAGAGCATAAATTTAGACATTAACATCATAGCAGCCCTGAAGAAGGAAAAGTTTGTGTTATGCCACCTTCTCAACCTGTGAAGGGTAGGATTCTGCCACTGGGCATATTGTTCCAAGCGTGAAGTTAATTGCCTAGAAAGAAAGATAAAGGAGGGAACTGCCTTTAAAAATTACTAGAGTGCCTAAGAGTTCTTCTGGCCCACAGTGTCCTCTACTCATCTGATCGTAAAAGCTACCTGGATCAATTACTAAATAATGGAAACTCCTGGTCCCACCCAGCCCACTGAATCATGACTCCTCCAAAGAAGGGTCTCGAGAGTTGGGTCGTGTTGTTCTCAAAAAGCTGCCCAGGTAGTCCTTAGCATCAGGTAAATTGTGGGCGCCTGGCACAGCATGGCCATCATCCCTTATCATCAAGGGCCTGAGGCTAACCAATTGACTTCTTGGGTGAGTCAGCCACGGGTAGGCTGAAGTGCTATCTTGATTGATCACCTAAACGAATGTCCTTTTCCTATCCATAATTCAAAGTGATCTGCTTGGGGGGGGGCCTCTGTGGGAGTAAGGTGAGGGACTGTGTAATAGTGTTTTGACAGCTAAGGAGAGCTCAGTGAACACAAGCACGCACCAAACAGCCAACCCAGGCGAGGGCTCCACGGTTTGCTGTACTCCAATCGCTCTTCAGCAATGCTCTGTGGAGTACTTGGAGATTTTTTAAAACGTGAAAGATCCCTGCTGGCCGTTTCCTGGTCAATTTCAAAGGCCACATGCATTCATTAGTCTTTTATTCTGATTAAGCTTTCCGAGGGACTTACTGAGCATCCGCTGTCACTTCAATAGATTTGAGACTTAGACCAGTTTTCCCTGTGCAGGTGTGAAATTGAGGCGACCCTTGAACGGCTAAAGAAGCTAGAGCGTGATCTCAGCTTTAAAGAGCAAGAGCTCAAAGAGCGGGAAAGACGGCTAAAGATGTGGGAGCAGAAGCTGACGGAACAGTCCAACACCCCGGTGAGTGTTGTCCCGCTGCCGCACGGGCTCCAGCGCCGCACTAGAGCAGGCTGAGCATGCAGCCAGGCACCCTCCTCCCTGCCTTCCTTCTGCCTGGGTAGCAAGGCCTGCATTTGTAGCAAGCAATATAAACACCAGAGTACTGGAAGTGTAGAAGAAAAGCCTACCCTACTTCTGGCTTTTTCCTTAAGTATTTTCTTTCAATGTGTTTTCTATTAGAATCACAAAACTAAAATCCCATGTATTTTCATAGCATCTGTTAGGTTCCCAGACCATTTGCCTAAATGTTGATTGACTTTTCAGTCCATCAGTAATTAACAACCATAACTCCAAGGCAGCCTTTGATATGTCAGAACTTACCACGTTTTCCTTCTAAAACAGAGCCAGACAGATGACTAAGTGATGAGCCTTACTATTTCTTACTTGATTTGGCATTATGATCATAGGCAGCAAAAGGCTGGGAAAGATTCTCTTGGAACAACTTTCCAGTAAGTTCTGCATCTAGAAAGACTTTTTTTTTTCCCCAAGTCAGAGAGTTAGAAGAACATAAAAATTATTTTAAGGGTTTTGCTATTTATATTACTGATCTTGAGTTTACTTGTTGACATGATACATTACAATCTAATTCAATGTCAGCATTCTTCCCTATTTTAAAAGACTTATTTTCAGAAATCAAATCTGAATTTATCATTGATTTTCCAGAGTTTTTAATGAGCGATATTTGTATATGTAAAAGTCATAAGTAACAGTAGATTAAAAATAAACTTACACATTTTAAATTCATTTTTATCGTTGCTGTGCCTGTTGTACCAAAAGGGGACAAAATCCTTAATTTTGTGACCTCCAGAGAGTTTCTCTTAGAAGTCTTACTCTCTATTAAATAGCTAATGTCCAGTTGCAAATTATTTTCCAGTGTCCAAAGGATGAAATAATTTGTCTTTTTCCAGCTTGTTTGAGGAAGCAAAGTTTTTTGATAAAAAAAGCAATAAAGTTCAAAGTTTATTCCAGATTAACTTTTTAAAAAATGACTGGTTATTCATGGAATCCCAAAATTTAATTGCCAAGACTGTCATGGGACATTTTATAAGTTCTGTGAGTCTTACTTGGCTCTGGAGAGAGGAATGCAGTTTCCAGTGCAGGTTGAGTCAGGGCCAGTGGGCCAGCTGAGGAAGCTGTCCCCTGGGACTGCACGGGAGCCCTGCTTCTCCCAAGCTGCTGAGAGCCAGAAGCAAATTTGCCCGTGTTCTTTCAGCACATCTGCTGAAGTCTGAGAAGTTTCTTGTTTTGTTTTCTAAATGCATTGAAATCTTAAGCTATAATGCACTGCATGGCTTGACTCTAAATGTAGTATTGTAAGAAAAGAGTTTAAACCACCTATTAGAATCCACTTTAAACCTTTCTTTGGCTTATTGTCATCAGTTTTGCTAAGAAATTATGGGCTGCCTTGCACACGATTTTGCTATTCTTTGGTAACATAGTTGTATAATAAATAATAAAACACTGCAAGGTGCTCAGTGGGTTGTGTGCTTGCGTTTTAACTCTAGAAAACTTTGTGTAAAGGAACTGCTCTGAGGGTTGCAGCTAACAATGGACAGCATGAAGCACAGGCTCAATGAGATTTTCTGCCCTTTTTTACTTATAAGGTCTAAGTTTTCTTTCTTTATAGTACTTGCTTTTAATGTCTCCTCTACCTAGAGCTGGTATTTCTGAAGGACAGAAAGTTTATGTTCAGGTATTTTGTAAGTAGGCTTTTCTTTTATACTCACTTCAGTTTCCAGTTGGCTTTAAATGAGATTAGTGAAAGATAAAAATAAATGTTTTAAAAAGAAAGTGGTTGGAGGCTTAGGTTTTCTGTATGTTGCCCCATCTTAATTATGGAAGTTAGCATTTATTAGAAATTTGTAAAAATCTTTTTTTTTTTTTTTTGAGACAGGGTCTTGCTTTATAGTTCAGGCTGGCCCTGAACCCTCTATGTAGCTCTGGCTAGCCTCGAATTCATAGTAGTCCTCCTGCCTTTGCTTCCAAGTGCTGGAATTTTTAAAAAATTGATTCATTGGTACATTTTGTACATACATTATGTTTGAACTGGTAGCAATCCTCCTGCCTCTGCCTCCTGAGTGTTGGTATTACAGGCGTGAGCCACCATGCCCAGGCTTATATTTTAGTTATTGTTGTAATGTGCTCTAAAATTTTAGGGATAGTTAGTATCTAGCATAATAGGAAGAAAGGCCTCTGAAGTAATTAAATAAACAACCAAAGAAAATGAAGCCCAGAAAGTTGACTACAAGGAAATAAGATCCTGTTCCCAATATTTAAGGATTAAAACCAGTATTTTTTTTTTCTTTTGTATACCTGGTACTTTTTAGCTGAATGACATAAAGTTGTTGCTGTATTAACAACTCCAGAAGTCTTTTTCTAATAGAATGAGCCATTAAAAAATTTCAACTCCAACTTTAGTTTAAAAATTAGGAAATTGTTCTAAATGTTAAGTAGCTTTATTCCCAGAAGGTAAAGATTATTCCATTACATTATCATAAATTCACCCATATTGAGCCATCTGAAAAATACACTTTAAGTTACTTATTTCTCAAAAGGAGAGGCACAACCACTGTTCATATCCTAGCAGTTTTACCCCTGAAATGAATGTACTCAAATATTCATGGAACTAGGTTAACTGACCAAAATAATTACATAAGGAAATAAATTTGTCATCATAGTGTGAAAGGGAACTCTTAGGAAAAAGTTCTATTAAAACAAGGAAACTAGAGGGCTGGGGATATAGCTCAGTGGTTCTGGCGCCTGCTTAGCAAGTGCAAGGTCCTGAGTTCGATCCCTGGTTAACCACATACAACAATACTGGGCATGGTGACTCATGCTCACCAGCAATCAGTACCACATAGCACAGTTCTAGGCTTGGTGGCTCACGTCTTTAATCCCAGCACTCGGAAGGCAGAGGCAGGAGGATTGCTGAGTTGGAGGCTTGCCTGAACTACATAGTGAGCTCAGGGCCAGCCTGAACTATAGAGTGAGACCCTGTCTCAAAAAAAACCAAAAAACAAAAAACAAGGAAACTTGAATATTAGAGGATAAAGGTAGCAATCTAAATTAATACTGTCCTTTAGTTTTTATATGTTTTTGCATACTTATATATAAAAAGAATTTAAAATTTGTCCTCAAATGAATTATTTTACAATCTGAATAAAAGTTACTATATCAGATCTGATTTTAATAATATGTGGAAACAAGTAAAATCCTAGATTGATTTTTAGTATGTACTCAGAATATTTATCTAATTTTAAAACGTAGTTTACCCCCAAATTTATTCAGAGTTGTATTGACCCCTGAACTGTTTTTATGCTTCCTCTGGGCTTTTCTTCCCTGGTGCAGGCATTTCTTAATTTTTACTTGAGATTTAATCTCTTCATTTCTTCTTCCTTTTAAAAAAATGGTTAACTAAATATTTCTATGTGAAAGTGAAATTGGGGAAAATTAAGGAAATTCTGGAAACTGTTTTAAGCTTAAAACTTGCACCTTCTTGTCCACTGGGAATTTGGCTTGCTATAGTGCTTTGCAAACTTTTGGATAAGATTTACTCTGTCATTCATAAATTATGGCAAATACAGTAGGGCCAAATTGGCCACTTAAAATAAGTTCTCACACACACTTCCCTATGTTCATATATTTCACTAATCACTTACCTCCTGTGAAGTGCCAACTAATTTTGTAATATCTATTCCCCTTATTTAAATTGGTCCTAATTTCTTTTTACTTCTGTCCTTTCTTTCCCTTTGATAGCTTCTCTTGCCTCTTGCTGCAAGAATGTCTGAGGAGTCTTACTTTGAATCTAAAACAGAGGAATCAAACAGTGCAGAGATGTCATGTCAGATCACAGCAGCAAGTAACGGGGAGGGGCATGGCATGAACCCAGGTCTGCAGGCCATGATGCTGATGGGCTTTGGGGATATCTTCTCCATGAACCAAGCAGGAGCGGTGCTGCATTCTGGGATGCAGATAAACATGCAAGCCAAGCAGAATTCCTCCAAAACCACCTCTAAGAGAAGGGGAAAGAAAGTCAACATGGCCCTGGGGTTCAGTGATTTTGACTTGTCAGAAGGTGATGATGACGATGATGATGGTGAGGAGGAGAATGACATGGATAATAATAGTGAATGAAAGCAGAAAGCAAAATAAGACAATTGGAAATGTTCAGAACAAATAAAAGTAACTTGTTATCTCAGTCTGTACAAAAAACAGTTCAGGATGCAGAAAACCACACACTGCCTTGTTGGGTCAATTATATTTACAGGACAGTAATTTACTTTTGACTTATTTTTGCTCACAGAAAAGGGCGGTGATTAAGCCAAAGGTATATTTATGGATCAGCAAATGTGGTGCCTGATTATAGAAATTTAAGATGCTATATAGTATAGTAATTTAATGACATTCTGGCTTTTTCTTCTTAATGAATTTTTATAATTTGTATTTGACTTTCTTTTATTACCTTTATTCATCTGGTTAAGAAAACTTAATTTTGAACAACAACCCTTTACTCCTAATTCTCCCTTGACAAGCTATTCTTCTGTAATATATTATATTTTTTCTCAAGACAATATGATATCAGAAATGATTGATAGTGACTACAAAATCCAGCTACAAGAAAATGAGATAAAGGGTTGTAACAAAATGCTTCTTCAGAAGTAACCTAAGTGCCAAGAATTTTTCCATACTAAATAGCACAGCTACCCAAAGTGAAACCTGGGAGGTATTCTCAGTCGTGCATTTGAAGGAAGAAGCCTCTTATTTGAAGCCAACAGCAGAAGCCACCGGCTCACATACCAGCGCTGTCCCCGGGAGCTTCTTGACAACACTGCCCTGCTGTCCGAGGCTTAGCTTGTACTTCACATACAGGGAGAGACGTGCTTTTAAAGGACACTGCCAGGCATGCTCGAGCGAGCACTGGCCTGCCGTGCGTGTCCAAGGCGGGCGCGGTGCATGTGTGTTTGTTTCTTTGTTTTCCAGAAGGCCGTAACAATCCTGGATTCTAAATGTCTGTACACATATCTTAAGAAGGAAATTAAATATTTTAAGAATAACAAAGATACATTACCCTTACTTAGGCCAAAGCTCATTGTGAAGGGTCCTTTCTATGTCAAATTTAGCTGTCCAGCATTGTCTTTTTTTAACCCTACTCAGTGATGTTGGTGTTTTAGAAAGATAGGTGCAGGTTTTCTGAAGTCTTGGACACCCAGAGTATTCTCCACATGCTCTCCTGTGTGTGCCAAAGCTTATTTAAACTAGGAGACCTGCTTTTAGAAATGGTAATTAGTTAAGAAAGGCAAAAGAACAAAGTCCTTTTTTTTTTTCAATCTGAACTGGAAAACTCATTTTAACTCTTAAACTAAAATATTTTTGATGGATCTTTCTATGGAAGTTTTAAGAAAGGAGATTATGACAGATAATACTGTTTCTAATATTATCTCTAAATTTTATTATAAAAAGTCTTTTGGACTTTGAAATACAATTTGCTACTAATCCCTGCTAAAAGCTGAAAAACACAATCAAATGATCAATATGTTGTGCTATCTTTATTTGGGGAGAAATAACTGGTAGCATGTTCCGGGTTCCACTTTGCTGTGCAGTCTTAGGAAAGTGTCATCTCTATCAATCTGTTCATTCATCAACAACGTGGGAAAAATGATAACCTACTTCAGAGCATGGCCGTGAGAATTACAGGAAAGAATATGAAAAGCACTTAGCACAGCACCAGGCCCATGGTGAGTGGCCAGTTCATGTCAGCTGCTACTGTGTCAGTGAGAAGACAATGACAAATAAATGGTTTCCGTCCCCTTGTGGAAAAGTAAACTATCAATTTCAAGTGATACTTGCTTAGTCTAAAATGAGATTAAAAGTGGAAAGCTTTAGTAATGATATAGAGAACATTATTAGAATGTAAGCTGTACAAACAGATTTAATCCAGTTGCTCTTTGGAAAGGGCAAGGCCCAGCCAGGAGCCGCTGGTGTGAGGTGTTGCAGGCTGCCACCTCCCACGGGCTAAACACAGAAGGAGCCCGTAAGCCTTTGCCCCAGGACACGGGTCCCCTCAGAGCTCTTCTGTCTGCATATGTGTAGATCCACATGCTTGTGCACATACACGGCCGCTTGCGCTCAGACAGAGTTCTCCCTGACTCCAGCCTGGCACCCACGCTGAAAAGGGGTGAAGAGGAGCTGATGGAATGGCTTTCACTCCCCACTTCCCAGCGGGTCCTGACCGGGATCCCCACCCAGGACAGCAGAAATCTCCAGGCATTGCTAATGTCGTTTGTTAGCTGATACTCACTGAGGCTTCTCTCTGAGCAGGTACTGTTCTAGGAGCAGCTAGATGGAAACTTCGGGCTCGTGGCAGTTCCATGCTGGAGCTTACATGTTAGTGAGAGGAGTCCAGCAATCAATACTGTGCATTTATGTAATATATTAATGTTCACTAAATGCATGTGAAGCAGGCAGGGACAATAAGGCAGGGGGAGGGGTGCAGAGGTTTTTAGGGGGTCAAGAAAGGCCCCATTGATTGTCACAGTGAAGTAAAGCTAAGGAGCGTGAGGAGATCTCAGCGTGGCAGGATCTTTGCACTTTATATCAGAATATAATCCTTGCCTTTCACTTCAGGA
The DNA here is from genome assembly GCA_004025085.1 of Thryonomys swinderianus. Classification (NCBI taxonomy): domain Eukaryota; kingdom Metazoa; phylum Chordata; class Mammalia; order Rodentia; family Thryonomyidae; genus Thryonomys; species Thryonomys swinderianus. The sequence goes on along the minus strand of PVIC010002072.1, from coordinate 25,127 downwards.
TCATTAGGCATGGGTTTAGAAGATTTAAGCAGTTCGATTCCCAGTATGCAAAAAAAAAGAACAAGAAGATCTAAGCAGAATGAAACTGACACCTTAATGGAAACCTATACAGTTAGCTATAAAATGTTGGTACATTAAAAGTAGCCAAGTAGAAGGCCGGAGATTGAGCTCAGTGGTTCCAGCACCTGCCTCGCAAGCGCAAGGTCCTGAGTTCGATACCAGTAACCACATACAATGCTGGGCATGGTGACTCATGCCCACCAGCAATCAATACCACATACCACAGAGTACCGGGCCTGATGGCTCAGGCCTGTCATCCCAGCACTCGGGAGGCAGAGACAGGAGGATTGCTGAGTTCGAGGCTTGCCTGGGCTACATAGTGAGCTCAGGGCCAGCCTGGGCTACAAAGTGAGACCCTGTCTCAAAAGAAAAAAAAAAAAAGTAGCCAAGTAGAAAAGTTACAGAGCTCTGCAGACCCAGGTGTCCCCTTACTGAGGTGAGAGTTCCCTCACCTTTTAATCACTACTGTTTTCCTCACCAGTACTCCAACAATGCTCATGGCTCAACATTCTGCCATCAAGAAAACAAGTATTTGTGGTCAGCCAGGGAGGGGCTTGGGGTTGTTCTCACCTGGCGTTCTGTGTTGGGCACTGGCTGTTTCCTCTCTGACCCCAATCAGTGTCCTCGTAGTTGGCAAACTTAAAACATCCCTGAAATCTACGTCACACAAACAGAATTCTTCCATATTCTCACTGTCTCTGTGACGTTTCTTTAGAAGACTAGATTCTATTAATCTTTTTTTAATTGAATTCTTTACTGATACATTTTAAATACACATCATGATCACATTCACCATTGGGAATTTGTCCTAGTATATGAAATGAGTTAATTCTCATTTTTACCCATTCCCCACCTTATTAACCTTACTAATTTTAATTTTTAAAAGGCCTGCCAATTTTAGTGATTTGAAATATGCTATATGCAGAATTTTGGGTTATGATGTGAATTGTGGAGTTTCTAATTCACATTCACATTATACATTAGTTTTTCAAATGACAGAATATCAGTGTTATATTTAGCCCCAATTACTTGACTCACAAACATGTACATTTCAAAAGAGAAAACTTAAAGAAACACTGAGAAATTTAAAGATTGAAAATGAAACACCAAAATAAAAAGGAAAATGAAACACCAAATTATGGTTATAATTATGAGAGTCATATAATTGAAACTTGACCACTTTTTATTTCTTTTTCCTTTCTGCAGAAAGTTGAGCCTGTAAAATTTGATGGTAGTCTAGTAGGGCTTCTCAGCTGGCATAGTGCCATCACCTAGTGTTATTTGTGGGTACTGAGACACATTTTCAGTTGTCATGGTGAGCAGGGCAGCGTTGAGTGCCCACTGCCAAGATGTAACATCCTGCACGGCAGGGACATTCTCACTTTGTGAAGAATTCCACCCAAGTACACACACACACCCCTGTCTCCACTTAGAAACATCTCACACCTGGAAGTTTTAGAGTTCTGCCACTCTTTTTTTTTCCCCCAGAAAATATTACCCAAGTCAGAACAAAACCAGAATACATCTTCAGAACTACAACTAGACTGTCTGAGTTTTGTCTGTTTATGCTTTTCTCTCAAATCACAAAATTGTGGGAAAATGGCTTCTTCCCCCTTAAGAGTGCTGCTGGCCACTTTGCGAAACAGCCAGCCTCACCTGCAGCAGGGTCACTCTCCAACCGCAGTGACTCTGCAGTGCATGAAAAGACAAAAACCACACAAAGGGAGCCGGGGTTCTGCAAAGTACTAACCTAGATATAAAAGCCCCCTTTCCTAACAGTCGTCTTATTAAAGTGAAATCACATTGTAATACTTTATATCAACAGCCAGTGAGAAGAGGCACATAGCACACAATTTTTGACGCTTTGGAATCGCTAAGGGATGGATTTATAGCCAGTGTTTTTTTTTCATATGTAGTGGATTTGTTAGACCTTAACACCAGCTCAGGTATTTAAACTTGATCACTGTCATAATAAAACGAATTGAGGGGTTGGTGAGGGCCTAGGAGAGATCCAGAGCGACTCTCTTAATAAGGTCTTACTATGTACATAACTTTTCATTAGCCTGATAAGCATTTTAGGAAAGAAGGCTTTAAAACTTGGTGTGATTAAATACGGATATTCCATTTTGGTTTGTTACACTGTACTCATTACGGCCTTGTGTAAAACAAGTAGAGTCTCACCATACAGCATATGTGATAGAGCATAAGTTTTCTATAATCAGGCACCTTTTGATGCATTTGAGGAAGATGGTTTTCCTTAGATTTTAAGCAGTGCCAGACAGATCTGCTCTATTCTTCTTACTCTAGCATAGCCTAATGGCATTAGATGTACCATTTCTATGATTAAAAGTGAGTGTTTGTCAGGAAACTGGGGAATGGCCATGTTTTCTGAGACCCTGACTTCTTATGCACTCCTTGGCTTTTGAAGAGCTTTCTGGCATGCGATTATTTACTTCAGAACTAGAATTTCAGGCACCTACATTAGTTATTTTTTATTGTGTGCAGAACAGTGTATCTTTTCATGTCAGATATAATACACTGCACATATTGCTTTTGCACTCAAAATTTTTGTATTAAATAATAGAAAACATTTGTATTTTTGGGTGTGAGCTTTGAATAGTTGGTGTTATCACTTTGTTTTTTTTTTTTTAACAAAAACCTCTCAGTTACTCTATTGCAATGTTATTCTGAGCAAGTCCTATGCCCAGTATCATGTGTAATGTTTGTATGGAAGATTAAATTTTACTCTTGTGTGGTAAGACTACTCAGTTACTGACTACAAAGCTGGAATTTGATATTCCAGCACAGAATCCACAATGTATTCAGAAATCCAGGTTGGTGTCATACATTTCATTTTGATGTGAACTTTTCTTTGCTTTCTTTTGTTCTAAGACTCCATTTTGCAATAAACGTTTTGACAGTAAATCCTTTTGTTACGTGTTGCTGTGTATATAAGATCTTTGTTAGACTGAACCCACAACATCCTTTGAAGGAATCTTTGTCACACACATACCTGTGAGTTGTACCTTTTCTTCCCTGAAGTCAGTTGAGTGTAAATAACACATTTGTAAAGTGATGGGGCAGTCATAAGGGATTTTTTTTTATCCCCAAAGAAAGACAGAAAGGCTTAGAACTCATCCTGCAGCAGATACACTGATATGTTAACAAGGCACAGAAACATAAAAGAAACAGTAAGCCACTAGGTGACTGGAGATCATTAACTCCGATCCCTATCTTGCCAAATCCAAGCCGCTTTGCAGCAGCGCCGGGCTCCAGCCTCCTTCTCATTGATCTTTGTAAACCTGCAGGAGTGAGTGTCACGTTGAGTCCAGCATCTTTCGCTGGCCTCATGTCAGTGACCTATCCTCAGAGTGCAAGAACTCTCTCTCCTTTTGACAGTAGAGCCGGAGGTGTTGGTTTCACTTGCAGCCTTTATTTTCTTCGAGAATAGTTGTTTCTCAGTTTTGCTTGGCACAACATTTGGAAATTGTATAAAACTCAAAACACAAGTGCACCCCATTTCCTGTAAAAGCCAGCCTCGCTGCAGGGGAGTATTTCTGTAATGCAGTCTGGTTTTCTTGAACCAATCAAAAAGTCCCTCATTTCATGTTTTTGCCTTGTGATGGGAGAAGGGAAGGGCACGTTTCTGCAGCTGTATCCAACTGCTCTATGAGGAAGGAAAACACGTCACGTATTTTCTTCGACTGAGTTCAGCTTTAGATTCGATTCCTTAAGCCTTTCTCTTTGCCACTCTCTGAAAGCCTGGGCGTGTGTCGGATGATTCCACATACCTCAGGTGTTTTGGGGGATGGGCAGTCCTGAGGGAGTCACACACATGGGTAGCAGAGTATTGATAGCATGGTATTGGTTTAAACATATCCTTTATATATTTAAACTTGACGACACCACTCCAACGCGACACATTTATAATAACCAGAAGGGTTTTTTGAAAACTAGGGACTCCCCAGCACTGAGGCTACCTCATTTTCCCCTCTTCCTCCATGAGCTCACTGCATCCTGTGCTCCAGTTATGCACATCCGTCTCCCTTCTCTTCTTCTTTCTGCCACAATTGCCAGTGTTTTGCCATGTCGCTTCTCTTCATCCGGCTCTACAGTACCCAGTTTAAACCACTGTGGCTTCATTTTTCCATGCCCTGTTATGGGATCCTGTGTGAATACATCAGGTTTTGTATACGCATATCCACTGAACTCTTGGCTAAAGTTAGCATTTTAGTACATGCACCCCTCAATTTTGTCGTCCTACAAAGCGATTCAGCAACATACCAGGTAGGGTTTACTACTGAAAAACCCTGAGGGCGCTCTTAGATTCACCCTGCCTGTCTCAGTTCTGCTTCTTGAAGGGGCTGTACCTTTCCTAACAGAATTTTGAATACATGAGTACAACATAAATACTTAGAAGGAAGATTAACTCAGCCATTCTCTCATCATTATACTAGTAGTAAAACAACCAAAGTCAGGCTGGAGATTTAGCTCAGTGGTTCTGGCGCCTGCCTCGCAAGTGCAAGGTCCTGAGTTCGATCCCAATAACCACATACAGTGCTGGGCGTGGTGGCTCACGCCCACCACCATCAGTACCACATACCACAGTGCCGGACGTGGTGGCTCACGCCTGTAATCCCAGCACTCGGGAAGCAGAGACAGGAGGATTGCTGAGTTCATGGCGGCTTGCCTGGGCAACATAGTGAGCTCAGGGCCAGCCTGAACTACAAAGTGAGACCCTGTCTCAAAAAAAAAAAAAAAAAAAAAAAAAAAAAAAAACAACCAAAGTCATCCTTTTCTTCAATCACCCACCAAAAACCGTTACTGGTGATACTTTAACATGCTCCCTCATCAGTCATCTGAACATTTTGGCAATTTAAAAAGCTAGTCAAAGCTAATGACTCTACCAAACTCTAATTTCCACCATAGACACACAGTCTTCTTCAAATATGAAAACGTGTCATTAGCCTGCAGCCAGGGGGCATCTACTGAAGTGAGAAGCTCTTCGGCTGTAAAGACGGTGCTGGCTGAAATACTCTAGCAAAGCTTTGTTTTCTGGTAGCGCACCCGCCAGGGAGGTGTTTCAGGCTGTGTTAGGACGATGGCCCTGGGTTTATTAGGATAGCCCCAGTTCCATGTGTCCTTCCTCCATGTGTCTACATACCTGGTTTTAAGAATATAGTGCAACTGAGATATTTAAACACTTAGAAATCCCCCTGTGAAAATAGACATAATAAATCATGTGGTTGTCAAGTGGCTGGAAATCTTCATTGATAAGCAGTCCTCATATTGGCTGAGAATTCTGAGGAAAGCCCTGGTGTCGTCTGATTAATGTCAGAAATTTCCTGCCTGCCACAGCACTATTTGTATGCTATGTAAGACCATTCCTGACGTGCCAAGGACCAAAAGAAGACTGTACCGAGTTGTGCAGCGCCCTGCGTGGAAAGTTCACGAAGTACAATAGCTGTGTAATATTGGCTTCTGGAATCAAAATCCTTGGAACATTAAGAACTTTTTAGAGTCAGGGAAATTCTTTCCAATTCACCCAACGTGCAGGAGGAACCAAGCCAGAGGGACCCCAGAGAGTAAACCGAAAAGACATGGATAATATTACCTTCTTTTTTCATTTCATTCATATTTTCCACGCAGCTGCTGCCTTCCTTTGAGATTAGTGCATGGACCGAAGACGACGTGGTAAGCTGCTTCTGTTGATGCCTCACTGGGCCTGGGCAGGTATTTCAGACATTTGTCCACAAGTTTAAAATTCAGCTAGAAGGATTTGAGCTATAATGAAGTCTAACTAGCAGAAGTTGACAGATTCCCTTCTCTGTTTTCAATAATGATTATAATCTCAATAGCAGTGCAAATATCTGCTCTGGTCTTGTAGAAGGATCTACCTCCCTATTGACTAAAACCACTCTAGAATACAATAATAAATAACAATAACAAAGCAAAAGCAATGACCTAGAAAACCAAATGAACAAACATGAGAAATAAATTGATCCTGAACTTTCCTGAAAACCCAGGCGAGGCCTGAGCTGTGGTGAGGGTCCCCTAAAGACTGTCCTGAGCTGCAGTTACCCTGCAAGGCACGTCCTTCCTGCCTTAGGCCTGCTCAAAGCCTGACAGCGCGACATGGGTCGTCCTCCCCAGGCCTCTCCCAGAGGAGTGGACAGCTGCTCCCAGACATCTTCTGCGACCACAGCCAGAGGAGCTCTGTGTAGCTAGGAGGGTGTTGGCAAATATTTGAGTCCAAGAAAACATTTTACACACCACTTTCTGGATAGAAGGCCTGAAGAACTTCTGTGTATCTGTTGCCTAAGTAATAAAAATAGGCAGTGAGAATTCCTGATCAAAGATCACAGGTACTTATGCCTGTCCAGGTCTAATTTATAAACTCAAAGGTATCATTAAATGAAGAAAATCAAGATAGAACACTAGTTTAGCAAGGACAGCATCCCCCCCTAAGGAATAGACTCACTACTAGAAACTCTTCCAAGGTCTGTTTATTTTTTTTAATTGACTTTATTGGTACGTTTTATATGTACACTATGATCACATTCAACATTGAGAATTTGTACCCATATATGACACATCTTGATTCTCATTTTCCCCCTTTCCCCTGCCCACCCCCTAGATTCATAAGCATTATTTCCTTTTTTTTTTAAACCAAATTTTTTCTTTCCCATCTTTACTTTCCCCTAACTTAGCTGGTCTGTGAGACAGGGTACTTCGCTGTCCGCCCGTTGTACCCTGGTGACGGAAAACCTCTTTGGCTTTTGTGGGGTGAGAAACCTGGCACCAGTTGCCGGTTTCTTCACGTTCACTGATCCCCAGTAATCCCAGCTTTCCTGCCAGCCCTGCCTGCCATGGAAAGAGATTTAAGGTCTCCTTTATTCCCAGGCCTACACATCCCTTTATCCTCTGCCAAGAAGTTGGCCCTCCTCCTTTGAAAATTGTTCTGAAATCACGGAGTTCCAATAGTGACTTTTAGTTTTGCTCTGAGGTAGAGTGGTTTCCAGGTCACGGGCTCCCCAGAGAAGTGGAGGGGCCTCCTGCCGGTGTCCCTTCACCCACCACAGAGGCCCCTATGAGAGGAACCAAGAGACACCCAAAGACTAAGGGCCCAGGGGTCCAGCTACACAGGAAGCTCCACGCTTGGGCTTGTCCAGGGCCACGTGGCTCTGGCATGACCAGACAGGCCTAGAAAAGAGAATTCATTCTCGCTGTCCACTGCTTCACAGTCCCTGTTACTCAGTTCCCGAAACCAGTGCCCCTGGGCAGTCCAGGGACCCTTGGCACATAAGGGGAAAATCACTGGAAGAACCTGCTGGAAAAGATTTTTAAGATACGCCCCAGGGATATCCTTTCGCTGTCCACAGCCTCCAAAGGAAGAAATATCTCCAATATGAAAGCTTATGTTTTAGAAGTATAAACAGGAACTCTTTCATCTTACCTTTGTGGCTGAGCCAGGATTTAGAGACATGTCACGTACCGAAAACTGTATTTTACTGTTAAGAATGGCCACACTGTGTCAGTCCTCCAAACCGTGTCTGTCCTCTCTTCACAGTACTTCTGGGTGCAGCAGCTCGTCAGAAAAGGCAAGTGGCAGAAGTTACATTCTTATTCATGGAGTTCACTTCGTTGTGTGGCGGAGTCTCATGCCTTCTGCCTTCTCCTTACCCCCTTCCCGCCAGGTGACTCCTCGGTGGAGATGAGTGGCTACGCGACCCTGTTTAAGGAGAACAACATCACAGGCAAGCGGCTGCTGCTTCTGGAAGAAGAGGATCTGAAAGACATGGGCATTGTCTCCAAAGGACATATCATTCATTTTAAAGTAGGATATCCCGTCAATGTACCTCTGCTGAGCACCTGTAGTATGCTTTGCTCCTCAAGCTGTCCTGCCACCAGTAAGGTGGATGGAGAGATATACAAAGGAAAAGTAATTTTAAAAAAACAACAAAAAAACCCTTCTTATCCCAAGCCCTACCTTCACAAAGCTCTGCCAGCGTCTCACCCAGTTTTACCTCAGAGCCACTTACACTGGCTTTTCTAGAGAAATCTCATTAGTCCATACAGAACCCATTCACCTCACTCCAGAGACCCCAGATCCACGTGAGACACATCTTTACAGCCCCTCAGTGTCCTTTGGGCAATGGCTTGACATTAAACTAACCAAGACAGTCTCCAAGACAAAAAGCAGGACCTCGCTGTCTTTTTCTTCCACAAGATGAGCAAGAAAACTGATGCATAAACCAATCCCTCAAAGGCTGGTAGAGTTTAATTGTGACTTCTCTGAGGGGGCGGATCCATCTTGTAGAGCTGTATTGGTTTAAATGGGCTACCGTGGGAAAAATTATTTCCTTCGGTCTAGAGAAATGTGAGTTCCAAGCCACTCTGTGTTCTAAGTCTTACCCTATTCGACACAGATGCCAAATAAAATGCTCACAACATCTCAACTATCTTTGAAAAGGGAGCAATATCCCTTCAGGAGCAGTTAAGGGAGGAAGGAGGCCAGCTGTGATACCACAGTGATTGCAGTACTCCTTGACTTGGCTGGCAGCAGCCAGTGTACTCTATGCTGGTGTAGTTAAGACAAGCAATGTCCAGGGCCAGAGGGTTAGCTCAGTGGTTCCAGCGCCTGCCTCTCAAGCGCAAGGTCCTAAGTTTGAGCCCCGATAACCACATACAATGCTGGGCGTGGAGACTCACTCCCACCAGCCATCAATACCACATACCACAGTGCTGGGCGTGGTGGCTCACGCCTGTCATCCCAGCACTCGGGAGGCAGAGACAGGAGGATCGCTGAGTTCAAGGCTTGCCTGGGCTACATAGTGAGCTCAGGGCCAGCCTGAACTACAAAGCGAGACCCTGCCTCAAAAAAAAAAGACAAGCAATGTCCAAATGTAGTGTTTATTGTTTGGTAAATTCATGAATATGTACTGTTACTAAACTGGGGTGTAGAGAATCAAAGGACCTTCCTTCCCTTAAGAAACTTATATTCCAGAGAAGACTTAGCCATGTGTGTTTGCACCTTCCCACGGACGGTTGGGAGAAAGGGACAGTCATTCCTTGACTTGGGAGATGCAAAAGGGAACCTTCCTGGATCTTGAAAGAAGGATGGGGTTTGGAAAGGATGAGAGCAAACAGTTGCGAGAGAAATGGCAGCGTGTAGAGAGAACAGAACATGCTGCCCACTAGGAAGCTCGGTGGAGGCCCAGGCCGGAGCACATCTCACCACAGCTAGGGCAGCAGGAAAACAGGCCATGTCCCCTGCTGTTTCCAGCCGCAGGCTGAAGGTCTGGAATCGGACCAGAGCTGGAGCGTATTAAGAAGGGACCTGTTTAAACTTTGCTTCTGGGAATTTGTAAGTGAATTAGAAGAGGCTGGATTTTGGAAAACCAGTTAGGAAGTTATAAGAGTGGCAAACCCTGGCTCACACTGCAGGAATGCAACAGAGAGCGGGGAGGAGGTCACGAGCGGGAGCAGGCACAATGGCACAGACGCGCGCTGCCCAGGCGGAGCCCGGGAGCATGAAGCCAGTTGTGGACAGCACCTTTGCTTCCCACTTGTATGAAATGTCCAGAGCAGGTGAATCCACGGAGACAGACAGGAGCAGGGAGCGGCTCCTTAACGCATAGAGTCCCCTTAGTGGGGGACGGACGGACGTGGTGGGGAGGTGTTTTAGTGGGAACAGCTGTATGACACTATTGAAGGTCCTAAATGCCAGTGGGGTGCGATGTTAAGGTGGTTACTTTTATGTTTGTGAATTTCACCTCCTTTAACGATAATAGTAATAAAAAGAAGGATGACACCCTGGATTAAGACCAGTCCTCTGCCCCAGGGCACTGTCTGTCTCTGATGAACAGAGCAGCTTCAGAAAGACCAGAGGAGCCCAGGCAGCAGAGAGGAGAAGAGAGGAGTGCACGTCCAGGAGGGGAGAGGGAAGTAGAGGAGGGAGGCCAGAGACCAGTGGAGGAAGAGCTGTGGGACAGAAACAGTGACCCAAAAGCTCCTGTGCAGCAGAGGAGCCAGGAGACGTGCGCCGAGAAGGTTACGTGGCTGCCCATGTGGGGCCGGTGGTGTTGGCCCCGTGACCCAGACGCTCCTCTCTGAGCTCCAGAGGCCGCGGCCAGCATATCAGGGGCTCCTGCCCGAGGCCGCCTGTGCACCTGCTGGGAGGCGGCCTGGTGCCTCACTGCCGCAGCCGGGCTGCTGGTTCCGCTCAAGGGAGTGCTCAGGCCGGACTACTCCGGCCCACAAGCTTGTGCTAGAGGGAGAGACAAGGGGAGGTCGCGGGGACGCCTTAGAAAGCCCTGCTTCTGTTCTGGGGTGCTTAGGATGAACAGAGTCTCCAGCGGGGCCCGGAGCTGGGGCTCTGTGCGCACCTCCGGCCAAGAGGCACCCTCCTGATACTTGTGAGGAGAGTCTCCTGCCTGCACACACATGCACACGTGCACATGCCCACCCCCCCACACACACACACATAAGCACACACGTCCTTAACCCTCTGCCACGTCACTGTGCACCTTCTCGGAGTCTCATCCTAAGAGGAGGAGATAAAACTGGTAAAGGGAGCAGCAGATCTGCCACTCTATGGCCCACAGCTGCCCCTCCCCCAGGCCTGGCCAGGGCTCCCTTCCCGCAGGAGCCTACAGGCTCTTGTGTGGTGGAGCCCAGTGGAAGAAGGAAGACTGAACATCCAATAAGTCATCGTTTCGTTGTCAAGTGTCAACAGTTTCATTTGGCTTTAGGCAAAAAATTTTTTTAAAAAAACATCTAATTTTTTCCCAGATTGGCACTTTTGTTCTATACATGACAGCTCACGGGAAAGTTGAGTAATACCTGGTGAGTATCAGAAACTCACAATTTAAGTTGTTCTCTTCTCCTGTAAGACAACTGTGTTCCATCAGGGGTGTACTGAACCCCACCCAGAGGAAAGTCCCTGTCACACGCTCAGCCCTTCGGTGAGACTCAGCCTTCCTGAAAGTTTGTGGTATTCCTCCCCTCCAGCTGTGGGTCTTCCTGGGTAGTGTGACAGCTGCATTTCCATACACTAGATTGTAGAACACTAATGGCTAGAACATTAGCTTGTCGCTACTATATTCTCCTGGTGTTTGAAGAATCCGCCGTTGCATCTGGTGTTAAATATCTCCCTTTATCTTCTAACATTTGCAAACTACCTACACCACAACCAGGTTGATGCTCAGGGGACAGTGGGTATTAACGTCCCCAGTGAACTCTGTGCATAAGGAATGCTTTTCTGTATTCCCAGTAATTTTAATCTGCTCTTGAGTACTGAATCATTAAAATGGATTGATTTTTTTTTTTTTACAGTCAGCCATTGAGAAACTAACTCATGATTACCTGAACTTGTTTCACTTCCCGCCACTTATTAAGGTAAGGGTTTTATTTTTTCTTTCTGAAAGTGTACTTCTTTTATTGACACGTGCACCTGCCACAGCCACACCTAAATTTGCCAAAGTCGGGAACTTGTTTGAAGTGGAATTCAATCATACCTAGCCAATAAAAGTTCCTTTGAAGACCAGGATGTGTCCCCGTTGAACAGTCTTGTCCCCCACGTATTGAAACATGAACACATTTGCGATAAGAACAATGCACCTCACTTCTCTGGCCAGGAGACATGAATGCCAACAGTGCCCGTGAGGGCCTCTCCTGCCACCTGGCCGCAGACGCCCTTCTCTGACAGGTGAGTCCCTAAAGGAACTTGCAGGCAAGAGCTCTGGGTTGTCACCAGCCTCGGAGAGTGGGAAGTGTGTTGTTTGAAGGACGTACTAGGATTCATTAGTTCCCCCTTATCTGGGGGATACATTCCAGCACCTTCTGTAGGTGTCTGAAACTGAGGTTAGTGCCGAACTTTGCATGTCACCTCTTCCCTACACATACATACCAGTACCAAGGTTCAGTTTATAAACTGGGCATGGCTAAGAGTTTAATAACCAACAGTAAAGTAGCACAGTTATAGTAAAAGTTATTTAAAAGTTATGAGTTACTTTTGGAATTTTCCATTTAATATTTACACACCACCCCTGACTGCCAAGTACTGAAACCATGGAAAGCAAAAGCATTGCTAACAAGGGATCAAAGTATTTAACATATTATTCTGAATGTAATCTCAAAGTATATGGCATCAAATCAGCATTTACTTGTAATTAATTCATGTACCACTAGGGGCTGGGGCTGGGGCTGGGGCTGTAGCTTGGTGGTAGAAGGTTTGTCTCAGCTTCGGTGAGGCCGTGTCTGATACCTAGCTAGCACTAACCAAGCCAAACCAAACAAAATCCTTTACTCAGGCAGTAGTGAGCATGATTTTCCATCCGCAAGCAACTTCCTCCTTCCACTTGTGCTCTAGGATCTACCGAATTCCTCTCTGGGAATATCTGAGTGCTCTCTTGGGTATCCGGAGAGTCTCAGGTTGGAATATCACGACACATCTCCGGGTGTCAAGTGCTTTTCTGGGATAAAACTGCATGATGGGGCCGGAGGGTTAGCTCAGTGGTTCCGGCGCCTGCCTCGCAAGCACAAGGACCTGAGTTTGATCCCCGGTTACCACATATAATGCTGGGCGTGGAGACACGCCCACCAACAATCAACACTACATACCACAATGCCGGACGTGGTGGCTCATGCCTGTAATCCCAGCACTCGGGAGGCAGAGACAGGAGGATTGCTGAGTTCGCAGCGGCTTGCCTGGGCTACATAGTGAGCTCAGGGCCAGCCTGAACTACAAAGTGAGACCCTGTCTCAAAAAGCAAAAAAAAAAAACTGCATAATGTAAGATGCATAATGAAAAACATAGAACAGGGACATTCAGCCTGAAGTATATAAGATGAATCATTTGACAAAATTCTCAAAGCCCTAATTCATCCTTTGTTTTGCTTTCAGTAATTGTACCTCGCAGCTTCATCCAAAATAACCGACAGCCAAACAATGGATTTTAAAAGAAGTTGTCTGATATACACAAGAAGTCAAAGGACTATCTAGAATAAATAGTGCTTGGTTTTCTGTTTCAGGACTCAGGAGGTGAACCTGAAGAAAATGAGGAGAAAATTGTGAACCTTGAACTTGTTTTTGGTTTTCACTTGAAACCAGGAACTGGCCCACAGGTAAATTACATTTCCGATCCTTCGGGTAATTTTCAGTGTAGTTTACTCTTGTTCTCCTGGGACTCCATGGTTTTGTGTACCACCCTCGGTTACCTGGTTCAGTGATTCTGAGTAAACAGACTTGTGGAACAGAATTTAATTGGTAGACTTCCAGCTGCCCCTGGAACCCGAAGCGGGACTCTCTCACTTTCTCAGTCAGTGAAGAAGCCACCCAGGCTGTCAAGGTAACTTGCAGGGAACAAGGCAGTAGACATGAGCTTCCTGCCTCTTATTTCTGTGGGGCTTCGGTCTAAGGTACTAAGAATAAAACAGCACTGAGGACCAAGCTGCACTCTGGGTAGGGTGACGAGGCTTTTAACCACCAGTCATTCACTCAGGCTTTCATTTTTTGTCCTTTTTAGGGTCTAGAAAAAGCTCTTTGCCTAAGTAACACGTGTTGGAATTTTAACAGGTTTATGTTGGCCTACACTACCACAAATAGTTAATGGTAACTTCTAACTGACTGCTTGGTCTGTATCAGGCATACAGTAATGAAGAGTAAATACTGATTTCCAAACATGAAATCTAAGGCTCAAGGAGGTTAAATGACTATCTGGCCCCGGAACCTAAGCCCTTAACTAGTGCATTACTCATGCTTTTCCTCTGAGGAGCCACAGGACCTCACAGGTACAACGCATAGCTGGTTGATGTGCTGGACCCGAGGCCGACTCAGCTGGGCCACTGGCCACTGGTGAAGATGCCGGCTGTTCCTGGGAAAGACGGAAAGTTGTTGTGGGGTTGCGTTTCACCTGGGGTCTAAAAGACGGCTTTCTACACACAGGGGAGGGCTGGCCTGCACTATTGCGGGTATGTTGGTGCTTGTGTTGAACCGCAGCGTGTGGTTGAAAGAAAGCAGTTCTGAGTTCAGCCTTCCTGTGTGCACACTTCCCTCTTCCCGCCGTGGACATATCTCTCTGTTCATCAGCTGTCAGAAGGTGACACGGACAATGAGTTCTCACTTCCGCAGCGTCGAGGTGCTTTCTGACGCTGAGACTGGAGCTCGGGCGCTCCACATCCGTCCGGCAGCAGGCAAACCACACCTTCTCACTTCCTTCTTTGGGATCTTGAATTTCTTAGGTTGGGAATTCTCTTTATTTTAAACCTTTTAATGCCCTATTAATGGTAATGAGAGAATAATTTCATTGGGGCTTGTCAAGTGAAGTTTCAAACAGAAAAAAAAATTTTTTTTTTTTTTTGAGACAGGGTCTCGCTTTGTAGTTCAGGCTGGCCCTGCGCTCACTATGTAGCCCAGGCAAGCCTGGAACTCAGCAATCCTCCTGTCTCTGCCTCCCAAATGCTGGGATGACAGGCGTGAGCTACCACGCCCAGCAATATTTTTAATTTTTGAAATGACTTATCAATGTGGAAAGCTGAAAAATATAATTTTCTGTAAAAAACAAAAACTATCAATAATATTAGAGACAAAATACAGTGGTGTGTTTTTTTACCATAATCATGTAGACTTCATGAGTCATCCACAAATTCAAGGCTGGCATAACTTTTGATATTCTGCTGTCACATCCCAAGTGATAATTTCGTCCATTCATTCAGCAGAGCTTTACTGAGGATTCACTGTGTGCCTCATCTCTGCCACATGCTCAGGATTCAAAGTATAAAGTACAGCTCTGGCTTGCAAAGAACCTGAGTTTATTGGGAGAAATACACAAAATCAGTGAACTGTTACAGTGCAAAATGATTTTTTTTTTTTTGAGACAAGGTCTCACTTTGTAGTTCAGGCTGGCCCTGAGGTCACCACGTAGCCCAGGCAAGCCTCCAACTCAGCAGTCCTCCTGCCTCTGCCTCTCGAGTGCTGGGATTACAAGCATGAGCCACCACACCTGGCATTGTGGTATGTGGTACTGATTGCTGGTGGGCACAAGTCACCACGCCCAGTATTGTTGTATGTGGTTACCAGGGATTGAACCAGGAACCTTGTGCTTGCTAGGCAGGTGCCAGAACCACTGAGCTAGATCTCTGGCATGCAAAATGATTTTTTAATAATGCCATATATGTCATTCTGGGACATGTACTGGATACATGTCTGCAGATGGGAAGGAGGTGAGGGAGGGTCTTGCAGTCTTTTAGAAGTGATGCTTAAATTTAAAATTCATTAAGATGGGTTGGGCAGGGAGAGGACACTGAAGGCAAAAGAACTAGAGCTTAGACTCAGGCAACCCCAGGAGCTGCTCTTGAGCTGAGTCCGTGGGACCACACCACTCCAGCAGCCTCCTGCCAAGGGGAACTTCCGAGGCGCCGGTAGTAGC
The DNA here is from genome assembly GCA_004025085.1 of Thryonomys swinderianus. Taxonomy (NCBI): domain Eukaryota; kingdom Metazoa; phylum Chordata; class Mammalia; order Rodentia; family Thryonomyidae; genus Thryonomys; species Thryonomys swinderianus. The sequence goes on along the minus strand of PVIC010002072.1, from coordinate 9,637 downwards.
GAACTGATAGTTAAAACTGGAGAGGGAGAGGGAGGCTGGTGACCAGAAAAAGAACTGTGTGTTAAGCTCAGAAGTTTGAAGTCTTTTGAGCAGACAATAGGTAGGATTCGATTTTTGTTTTTAAAGAGATCTATGGGGGGGATGCATTGGGAAGGAGCCATGCTGGCGTGAGAAAGACCAGCAGGTTAAAGTGACTGGGAACTGAGGCTCTGGTGATGCTGCAGAGTTTACTTTTGCTAGCTCCATACGTCCCAGGATGCACAGTGGTGACACCAGTGAGATCTCATCCGGAGCCAGGGCGGTGCTGAAGGTTTAGTAAGAGCACAGTCTCTTGTGCTCCCCAGTCCATGGCTAGCGCGAGCCTTACAGGAGAAAGCTGGTGCTTTGGGTTGTTCCCCATAGATCTGAGTTTGCAGATTGGAGATACTTGCTCAGTTTCACCTTTTCTTTCACAAGTAAAATTAGAGGTAATTGTAAAATTTTTCACAAGTAAAATTCTAATGGGAGCCACTGGGAATGACATGTGACGGGGGCTTTACCATGAAGATAGTAGCTGTATTTTCCCTTTGCCTCTGATAAAGACCGCCAGCTAGTATCCCTTAAAATTGGTATGCTTAGCCAGGCATGGTGACACAGGCCTGTGATTCCCCAGACTGTGAGGGCTGAGGCAGGAAAATCATAAGTTTGAGCCTGGCCTGGGCGACTTAGCAAGACCCTATCTCGAAATAAAAAATTAAAAACAGGCAGGGGATATAGCTCAGTGTGAATGCAGAGGCCTTGGATTCAAGCCCCATTACCATAAAAAAGGATATATCATTTCAGTAACCTTAAGGTACCAAAAATAATAAAAATATGACTTCATGTACAAATAGACAAATACTGAGGGAAAGCCCCTTCATTTTAAGATCTGTCCAATCTTTTGTTCCAAGAATTAGGCTTAAATGACTTGTCTTAACTTCAGTTACAACCAGATGGCCTATGGTACAAAATGAGGCTGCGCTGCCGAACCCTGGAAGCCATCTGCATCTGCGAGCCCGCGAGCGTCGTCCACACTGCTGAACCCCTGCGGAGAGCCGTGACCTGGTCCTGCTCCGGCTCGCGCATGCCACAAGCACGCCCCCAGGAACAGAATGTCTTGTTCATTTTTTCTTTTTAAAACAACCTGGCAGGGCAAAAAAAATATCTTGAGTGAAACCCAAACTTCAGTGGCAACTCAGTTCCTAAGTGATGCGCCGGGGTGTGGCTAGGAGGCAGAGGCCTTGCCTAGCAAATGTGAGGCCCTGGGTTCCCGTCACAAAGCCACCAAGAAGTAACTAATTAATGAATAAGAATGAGTTTTACCCACTTGCTTCATTGTTCCATTTATACACAGTAAAGTTAATTATTCATTTAAATAATACTGTATACCAAGACAGCCTGGAAGTCACAGCGAAGGGGCAGAAAACAGGCCCTTCTCCATGTCTCCCATGAGAAGGGAAGAAAATGCCTATAACAATTATTATTATTATCTCATACTTCTGGCCAAAGACACTGCAGAAGTAACTTTGCAAATTTCTTTTCGTGCCTTTTTATAACTCAACGTAACGGGGACATTTGTACCTCAGTTAGCCTCCGCATGAGGATGTGGGGCTTACCAAGCGGAAGGGGCAGGTCCAGTCCATACGCTTAGCCACCTCTTCCGGGAGTGACCATCATCCCCCACAGTCGGTACATCAGTAATTAATTCATTTGGAGAAGTTAGTACTCCATTACCACAGTGTTTGTTTTGTGTGGAAGCTGTCTTGTGTTTTATATTCTAAAGCCTTTGACTTGGCACAAAAGAAGAAACAGCTTGCAAAATCTCAAGCAGCTTCACACACTCCCCAGGTGGCAACCGCCCTTTTTATTGAGATATTCAGCTGCATAGAGTTTATTATTATATCTCTTATCAGCTCACCAGTCAAGAATATTGATTCTCACATTGCCAGGGGATAAACTATCAATTCACCCAGCAGTTTTCTCCCTGAGATCTTTTTGAGACTTTGTGTCATAAAAATTCAAAAGTGGAGCCAAGAAGGAACCACTGTATTTGGGAATCACCCATTGTTCACGAGTGATGGACAGTCCGACTTTGTCTCCTGAATGCTTGTTCCGTCTCTTCTGATGCAAGGAAGGAAGCCTGACTGAAGCACAGGGCCTGAGGGTCTGAGCTGATGACCTGCGTTAGGTAGGAACTGGGTCAGAGCAGCAAGGAAAATACGACCGCCCTGTGTCTCCCCTCACCCCTGATCGCTGGGCCTTGTCATAGGGTTCCACGTCCCCTCCTGGTCTACCTCTTCCAAATGGCTCTCGCTTCCTGTTTCTCTTCGAGAGGTGTCTGAGAGCTCAAGAGAACCACGGCGAGGGCATAAAAGGAACCTTTTGAAGAAGTGGGAACAGATGGACAAACCCCTCGGAGTGGAAGTGCTCCCTGGGGACTTCCCTTCCCGCCGTCTCCCTGTCCAGCCTGCTCCTGGGCAGCCCCCCGCCCCACCTCCCACCCGCTCGAGGCTGGAAGAAACTTAATCAGTAGTTCTGCTTCTCTGGTCTTTTCACAGCAGAGGTTAAAAATGCTGCTTTTTACAAATGCTTTTCATTTGTATTATGCTTTCAGGTCTTTATTAGATTGCTTGTAAAATGTTGCATTTAATATACTTAATTGAATCTCCAGGACCCTTCTCAGAGTACTATAAATACCAAAAAGTGTCAAATAGGGCTTTTTTTCCCTATTGTGTAATTTTTGTAAATGGATAGATAAACATGAGTAAAATAACAGGGTACAAAGAAAAAGATTTTATAAGGAAGTATAAAGCCAACACCTTTTGTAAATTTCAGAACAGCTAAAAGCTGAGCTTTTCTTTACTTTGATATGAGATGTATTCATTTAAAAATCAGTGTAAGGAAGTTCACTTCCCCGGATGAGCTCTGGCGGGTATTTGTATGCAGACGTTGTACTGTGTGCCGCAGTCTATAAGCTTGCAGTGGTAGAGTTCTATAAGAAAAACAAGTTCTAGAGAGGAGGAAACCGAGACATCAGTCAAGTACCAAGTTTTGGGTGCACAAAATGGGTAAGTCCTAGAGATCGACTCTACAGCCTAGCACCTGTAATAAATAGCACTGTGTTGTACTCTTAAATTTTTGCTAAGAAAGACCTTATGTTAAATGATGTCACAAAAATAACAGTAAGAGGCCAGAAGAAGCCTTGGAGGAGATAGAAATGTTAATACATAAGTTGTAGTAGTTGTTTCATAATATATGGCTTACTGTGCACATTAAATACTTCTAGCTTCTTGAATGTCAATCATCCCTCCACAGAGAGGTCTTTTTGACAAGAGAAACTCAAGTTCTAATTGACAGTAACAAAGCAAACGCAGACCAGGATTTTACAATTGCATAACTTTTCTGCTGACTTCTGAACACAGTGGGACAATATACTCCCTCCGGTGGGTTGGACAGCTGCCTGTAGTGCTAGAGCAGAACTGGGCAAGGGACTCATGCCTACCAGAGCACATTTAGAAACCAAAGAAAATAGCCCTGATTTCAGCATTTGCAGATTTCCATGGTGTAAATATTCCCATCACAGCTGATTTGAGGTTACTGGTCTGATGTCACTGAACTTGAAGGGAAGACCTGTGAATGCTGGCTCTAGCAGACTGTTGGGTTACTCTTAGTCTTCTTCAAAAGATTATGAAGTCATTCAAAAATAGCAAATAGCAATGTACCACACATGAGAAAAGATAGACTTCTACAAGTTAGAAACACTTTTTTGCTGGTTTCCAGCAAATATACTGCTATACTGAGAGTGATTGGCTCAAAGAAAGCTCTGGTCTCCTAGTGAAGCTGTTGCTGGCCTAGGTCTCCTTAAGCCACCATTTCCTCATACTTACCACATTACATGAACCAGAAAAGTAAGGTGCCAGTTCATGCAAAGTGAAAATAGACTTATAGGGCCGGAGGGTTAGCTCAGTGGTTCTGGCGCCTGCCTCGCAAGCGCAAGGTCCTGAGTTCGATCCCTGCCCAATGTTGGGCGTGGAGACTCATGCCCACCAACAATCAATACCGCATACCACAGTGCTGGGCATGGTGGCTCACGCCTGTAATCCCAGCACTCGGGAGGCAGAGACAGGAGGATTGCTGAGTTCAAAGCTTGCCTAGGCTACATAGTGAGCTCAGGGCCAGCCTGAACTACAAAGTGAGACCCTTTCTCAAAAACAAAAAACAAAAAACAAACAAACAAAAAAATAGATTTCTGTCACAGAGAAACAGATTTTAAATCTGTGACTACCTTTAAAAGCTGTTGAAACCATTCTAGTTGTTAAATGCACGATGAGAGGTGCAGATGTTGGTATCAGTGGAATAAATCTTGGCTTTTGTTTTATTTTGTTTTGTTGAGACAGGGTCTCGCTTTGTAGTTCAGGCTGGCCCTGAGCTCACTATGTAGCCCAGGTAAGCCTTGAACTCAGCAATCCTCCTGCCTCTGCCTCCTGAGTGCTGAGATGATAGGCGTGAGCCACCATACCCACACTGTGGTGTGTGGTACTGATTGCTGGTGGGCATGAGTCACCACACCAGCTTTTGTTGTATGTGGTTACCAGGGAGGTGCTGGAACCATTGAGCTAAATCTCCAGCACAGATCTTGAGTTTTAGAAATGAGTTTTCAAAAGCCTTTGAGAATCACTGTAAGTTCTGCAGAGCGAAAACCTCAGTACTCATAGTGACTTGTGTCTTCTCAACCAAAAATTAGGTCTTGAGAATAGCCAACTATAAAAGGAAAAGATTATTTGAAGTAAAATTAAAAGCACCATGTTGGAAAACTAAGGGCTGATGACAGGCATGTCAATCCCAGATGTCTGGATTTGGACTGAGAATAGCTCCACTGGTAAACAGTGCCCACGGCCTAGGTCAGTACTTCTTCAGAAATCGTATTTCTTTGAGTCGCTGTTGGAGTCATGGAGGCAGGAGAAGAACATTGCAGGTAGAAAAGCTGTTTTGAAGTTCCTGGATAAAAGTTTCTTTGGAGCCAATTTCCCAGTATAAAAATCTGTATTAATCACCACTTAGGGAGCCAGATCACCTCAGCTGGCTAAGAAACCCTTGCGAATTGTCTTAATTATTTAAAAATCAGTAGCAAGATTTACTGCTCTTTTTTGAGATGAAAACCTAGTACCTTTCAATTTGAAATATATTAAAAAAAAAAAACTTTCCAAACATGTCAACTGGCATCTGAACCATTTTAGGTAGTCAAGTATGTATGCACCATGTGAAAGTGTGTCTCACTTGATTCGTTTCACTTTATTCTAACATCATCTGGAGGCCCCTTTTTCATACGTAACTCCAATAACAACCCCCCAAAAAGGCAGTGAAACAACCTTATCTCCACTGGTGTCTACTTGGCACCAGTCTGCCCTGACCTTAGACACAAGCCATTGTTAAGGGTATAACGCATTTACATATTTTGCAATAAAACATCAGTTATTTGCATTACTGTGTCAAGTTTTATTTGATTCTTTCACCTAAAAATGACTCATTTTCCTTTCTTGTATTTTAAAAACCAACTACTCTAAGCTTGTTTGAGAATAATCAAAAATTGCCCATTTAGCTAGAAGTCATTTTCTTTTCAAAAGGCAAATGTTATTTAATCTTTCAGCTGTTCATTGTGCCATCATAAATACTTTCTTTTCAGCACAGTTGTGGGGACTGAAATGAGCCCACTAATTGCCTCCCATTTCGACTGACATGTGGTGGTTTAGTGGAAAGAGAACACAGCAGGGAGAAGGAAATAGGAGGCTGAGAAAATGAGAGCTAATTATTTTCACTGCCTCATGTCAGGCTCTGTGTCAGCCTTGTTTTTACAAACTGGAAGGTTTAGCACTAAATAAAACAAACTGGCGTCATGTTTTTATATACTGGCAGTGTCATGGAAGCAGCTGCACATCTCAAAGACAATATAATGCCTGCGTTCGCATGGACACCATCTGACAGACAGAGCCACGGCTAATGAGGATATCACAGTGGTGCCAAAGTGAAAGGTGCTGAATTATGTATGATTCTTCATCAGTGCAGCAATAGTCCTGTACATCATTATGAGACATTGTTTTGCTGAAGAGATTAAAACATTCTTAGTTCCAGACCCTGCAACCTATACGCGCTGAAAGAGGTTATTAATGGGAATTTTTAGGGAGAGTTTCTTGTGGTTTTCTTTTGGGTTGAAAAACAAATCTCATGGGACAAAGACGTGCTGGGTCATGACACTGTATAGATGAAGAAGAGAAGCAAATTAACCATACTTGTGTTATCTTCCTTTTAAAGGCAGCAGAATAAAATATAGTGGAGCGGGGTTATGCTTAATGATAAATAACCCAGGTGCCATGGCGGGATGCTCCACTCTCCTGCCTTGAGCTCAGCGGGCTGCAGCAGCTGAGCTGCATAATAGCAGTGCATGTAAAGGAGCCGTCCTAGGCCTAAGTCATCCACATCTACTACTCATACCAGCATGACCAATATTTGGGCGCATTTTTATTTTATCTGCCATTATTCTTAACGTTTTGTGACAGTTAGTTGCTTGTTGTAACTGTTACCTTTCTTTTTCTTGAATCTTAAAAAGTTGAGTCTGACCACTCTCTTCTATATTTTGAAATACTTCTTCCACAAAGGCTTTTTTTTTTTTTTTTGCTGGAAACTCTGTGGATGACTTTGCTTTTTCCCTATTCCTGGGGAAGAGAAGAAGGTGGGGATCTTGAAAACCAGTATCTCTAAAATGGGACTTGATGTAGCCAGAGTGTGAACTCCAGTCCCAGGAGACTCAATCACCTTGTTTCATTTTTCCCCAGTTTTCTGACCCTCTCTGTCCCCAAAAGGGGCAATGCTCTGTACAGCTGGTAAGACTGAGACGAAATAACATAGAAAAATCTCAAAAACATTATGCCAGACATATGCAAATATGCAGAGTGTAAAATTTAATCAGTGCTTATAAAAATCAAAATGATGGGTGCCTCTGCTTGTGGAAGAAGCTTGCCTGGGAATGAGGGACCTTGCTGGAGTACTGGAAACAGCTTGCTTGTTCTGTTGGTGCACAGTGTATGTGCTTGTCAAAAGTTTAATCAACTGCAAGCCGGGCGTGGTGGCTCACGCCTGTCATCCCAGCACTCGGGAGGCAGAGGCAGGAGGACTGCTGAGTTCGAGGCTTGCCTAGGCTACATAGTGAGCCCAGGGCCAGCCTGAACTACAAAGCGAGACCCTGTCTCAAAGAAAAAAAAAAAAGTTTAATCAACTGCACAGATAAAAATCTGGATTTTATTGTATGTAAATGATACCTCAATGAGAAAGTACATTAAAAAATTTTAAGTGTCTGTAATCTTCAGGTAAAAAGATGATCTAGAACTGGGCATGGTAGCTCACGCCTGTAATCCCAACACTCAGGAGACAGAGGCAGGAGGAAGCTAGCCTGGGCTACATAATGAGCTCAGGGCCAGCCTGAACTACAAAGCAAGACTGTCTCCAAAAAAATAAAAGAGAGAGAGAGCTCTAGAAAAGCCTGAAAACCTATGTTGGGATCTGTTTCCTTCTGGAGTAGCCTAAATAATCTTAGACTTAGATTTGTTTACGATATTGATAGTTCCAGTCATTCTTTCCTGTTTGGAGAATTTACCTCTGTCTTGATAATTTCTTTATTTTCTCTTCTCTTTTCATTCCTTCCTTCCTTTCTCTTTTGCAGGAGAGAGAAGGGATGTCCATTGTAATTTTGTGTCACTGTGACAAAACACTTGAGGAAATCAACTTACAGGAGAAAGCATATTATTTTGTCTCTTGGTTTCAAAGGCTTTGGTCCATGGTCAGCTGGCTCCATTACTGTGGGGCTGATGTTAGAACATCATGGTAGCGGGAACCTTTGGAGGGGGAGGCTGCTTACCTTGTGGGGGAAAGGAGGCAGAGACAGACAGGAAGGTGCTGGAACATAATGTAGTCCCCAAGGGCATCTCCCAAGGACCCATTTCCTTCAACAGGGTCTCATGTCCTCCAGTTTCTGTCGCCTCCCATAGTCCATTCAGCTATAAAAATTAGAAACCTCCTGTGCATTCCCCAGAGCCCCACCTGGGAGCACTGCACATTGGGGACCAAGCTTTTTTTTTTTTTTTTGAGACAGGGTCTCGCTTTGTAGTTCAGGCTGGCTCTGAGCTCACTATGTAGCCCAGGCAAGCCTCGAACTCATCAATCCTCCTGTCTCTGCCTCCCGAGTGCTGGGATGACAGGCGTGAGCCACCACGCCCGGCCCAAGCTTTTAATATAAGAGCCTCTGGGGATATTCCAGATCCAATCTATGTGTGTTTGGCATCAGTTGTACCAACTTGAATCTCCAAAGAATTTTAAATGGCTCACAAAACATGTAATAGTGATAGAAGAGATAATTTAGCATTAACTGAATATTGTTTAGGATTTATCTTCACAGGGCAAGAAGTTCTGTTTTACTTGGCCAGTAGTCATAATTCAGAACATTTTTCACATAATTATCAATCCTGAAGCATTTCACTGGGAATGCTTTCTTGTCCTCCATTAACCATACTCTTCCTCCTAAAATTATCCAGATATTTCAACAGCTTCCCTGAGATACGTCCCTATCCTGTGTACCCAAGAGAGTTGCCCTACTTTTTTTTTAGTCATTCCAGATGCAAAACTTCCCCTCTCTCCAATAAAATTCCCTGTGGTTCTTGCAGATTTCCACTGAGAGGCAATGGAAAGTTTCCCATAACTATTTTTTGCTACTTAAATACTAGCAAAGACACATACCCTCCCACCCAGTACCTTGGTCTGCTTCAGAGCCAGGGTTGGATTAGTGGTTGTCATTCCCTTTGGAAAACAATATCTGCTGGGCATGACGGTATATGTAATCCCAACACTCAGAAGGCAGAGGCAGGAGAATCACCATGAGTTCAAGTCTAGCCTGAACTACAAAGCAAGACCCGATCCCCTCCCCCCCAAAAAAAGAAAGAAAAAAGATAATGATATCAAGATAATGCACCAAGATAATATGTTTGAACCCGTGAATGTCCTTTTGGATGGTTTGGCAGTTAGCCTAGAGTTTAGACTAGACTGGCCTTGGGATCTGCCTTCTAAGAGTGGGTGAGTCATGAAGGCCCGGAGTTGAGGTGTAGGTCTGGTCCCTTACCCCTTCCATTCTGGTACTCGTCTCCTGCTCTGCTTCCTGGGCACTGTGAACTAAACCTCTTTGGTCTGCCACACCGTGCACCATGCTGTTTGCCTTCAGACCAGTCAACCATGGACTGAAACCATGAGCCAAACTAAAGCTCTCTTAAGTTGTGGGTGTTGGAGGTCCAGTGACAGGGAAGCTGATGAATCGAGACAGGAATCCGGTTATAAACTAACAACCAGGGTGGTCAAGATCTGTCTTCCTTGATTCTGTATCTGCACCACGACAAGAGCTGACTGAATAGAATGTGGTGGAACTTTCAAGAGTAGAGCTTAGTGGTGATCAGCAGGTCGTTGGGGCCATTTCCTCAAAGGGGACTCTAGGACCCCAGTCTCTCCCTCTCTAATGCCCTGGCCATAAGGAGAGCAGTTTTGATCCACTATACCCTCTGGCCAAAATACACTTCCTCACCAC
>PVIC010002071.1:0-81973 GCA_004025085.1 Thryonomys swinderianus | reverse complement strand
TTCAGGCTGGCCCTGAGCTCACTATGGTGCCCAGGCAAGCCGCCGCGAACTCAGCAATCCTCCCGTCTCTGCCTCCCGAGTGCTGGGATTACAGGTGTGAGCCACCACGCCCAGCATTATATGTGGTTACCAGGGATTGAACTCAGGTCCTTGCGCTTGCAAGGCAGGCGCCGGAACCACTGAGCTAACCCTCCGGCCCTGAGCGGTTCTTATATTGTGGATCCAGGAACTAAAACAATATCATTAGGGTCTCATTTTTGTTTGCCTGGTGCTTCCTCTCTGACGTTTTCCTCAGGAAGATTTTCTCCATGTCACATGGCTCATAGATGCTTCAGGCTGATAGCATCATGGCCTCAGGTCCACCAGAAAGTTAGACTGTATCCTTTCACAGCTCAAGCAGGTCCCATAGTGTATCTCACCAAATGTAGTTCAGCCACATCCACACACTAGTGCCAGTCGTAGGGCCAGGACTTGCTCTGTTGTTTGGTTGACAGTGCTTGGTCTATGAACCCAATCTTTGAGCCAGAAAAACTACTTTCAGTTTCATGGTAATCTTTTTTTTATTATTCATTAACTCTGCAGAGATGGATTGAGGACATAGTTTATATACTAGAAAGTATGGATAAAAGGCTGGCTAACATCTGCTTTTCCACCATTCAGCTCAGAAGTCATCAATTCTTGGATGAATTTCCTCATTGCTGCCCCTTATGTAGAGGTGATTATTGCTCCCTTGATGATCTTTCTTCCCTGCAGTAAGTAGGGACACACAGCTCAGGGCGATAGCGATGTTCCTTCATCTTCCCCCTAATTTACAGAGAATCTTTTGGGGATAAGTTTTGCATCTTCTTTATCTTGCCCCCTCCCAGATATTAATAGCCACCATAGACAAACTCCTTAGAAAACATTTGGTGAATAAATGCATGAGTGATGAGCTCATTATTTAATTAGTTAATACATATGTTCCCAGTTCTTGGGGAAATTTGCAGACTCTCAAACAAATAAATAAATTCACAAGTAACTAGTTAGAATACCAGGCGATTCATGATGTGACATCTACAAGAGCAGAGGGCTGGGAGACGCAGCGAAAGTGACATGTGCTCAGCCTGAGGGGAGAATTCTTGAAAATGTTTAAGAAATCTTTTGCCATTTCTCTTGTAAATCTCTCCCTGTGACTCCTGTGCACAAATTCTTAGCTTTTCATTCTCAAACGACCCCACATAAATGTACCTATAGTTCTAGCATCCTGAAAAAGATGTTGCCCTACAACAAAAAGACCACTCACATATTTCTGAAAATAAATAACCGTACCTTCTCAACCACAGAACTGTATCAGCTGAGTAAAGAGACATAACTTATCCTGCTGTCTGGTTTTCTCTTCTGATCATTTCACCACTACAAGAGATACAATACTTTATTGTTGACAGATGCCTGTGTTTGAATGTCTATAACCCCAAAGTCCAGTTAACTTTGGAAACTGTGTTACATTTTCCTTGAAGTAAGTTGTCGTAAGTGATACTTGCTTTCTAGGCTAACATGCAGTTGTTGAACAAGTAGATACTCGCACTGCCCTGAAGCCTGAAAATATTTGCATTGTTCATTTCAAGTGTAAATTGGGCCCTGAACAAAATCAGGTCAAATTGGTCCTTGGCTTCTCCCTGCTGATCTTTCTGTCTCCCTCACTTCTCCTGTTCACCCATCGGTTTCTGTTGCACTTAGGCTTCTTGGTCTATGGTGGCCAACACAGAAACCAGATCCAAGGTGCCAACTGGTGCATTCACAATCCACCATGGCATCCCTGTGAAACTCTGCTACTCTTGGGCTGCCCTCCAGCAATGACTGTGCCCAAGAAGGATAAGCCAGGCCTATACTTGCAAGATACTTTCTTAGCTGGCCGTACAACTCCATCAGACCACATAAAACTTGCCTAACACTGTCCTACATTCTGAAACTGCCTATCCAATTCTCCTTCCTTCTCTCTGTCCTTCTCAGGCCAAGACCTGCTTGTAGTCTAATGACTTTCCCTGCCTCCTCCAACCCTCCCTATTTTCCCCTCACAGACATTTCTTTCATATATCTCTGGTATGTCCAATCTAGTTTTGACCTCTGTTTCTTGAAAGACCAGGTGAAAAACAGGTAAAATTTCATGTTGGAAAATGCAGGAGAGAGACTGCTCCAATCCTACCACTTGGTAGGTACTTCCATCCTTGGAGTGGAGGAAGACAAGAGTTGACCAGTGAATTGAGGCATTATTAATTGAAGCAGGATGACCCAGATCTTCTTAATGGAGCTGAAAATGAGCTTAGTTTCTTAGATATGCCATTAGTACCCAGTCTCTCTCTAAACCCAAAGATCAGGTAGATGATGGGATAGTCCATATTTCGTGGCTTACTTTTCTTGTTTTACTTCATTTCTACATTATGGATTCTTTGAAGATCAATTTTGACCTGACTTTTCATTGAAACGAATAAGACTAGGGGGAAAAAAGATTTCTAGTGCAGTTCCTTCTCCCTCCCGCCAACATTCTCTGTAGCAGACCAGACAGAATGTATACCTGTCAGGTGCTTAATCTGGGGCATTTTTACACTATTATCCTTTACATGTCAGCTCGACATTTGGTCAAAATTGAAAAAGTGATAAAAGTATACATATTTTTACATTCCAAATAAAGATTTATTTTTCCATGTACTTTTTCCATGTGATTTTTCTGAACTAGACAATTTCATGAGAGGCATGTTAAACTAGTTGAATGCAGACATTCTAATAAATCACTTCCAGTTAAGAGCACAGATAGCATTGTGAATTTTTCAGTTTCTGAGTTTCAGCAGGCTAGACTGTTATGGGGAAATCTCAGAGGGCCAGTCTGGAAGTTCGTGGTGAGGTTTTATATATACCATGTAAATGATATGTATTCAGCACAAAAATATCAGCTGATAATCTGGCAGTGGAGGGGACTGTTTGATCGAAGCCAAACCAGTTTATGCATCACCAGTCTGTCATCATATGTAGACCCATGTCAACTGGCTCCCCTTTCCAGTTTTATTCTAGTGGCATCTTAGCATAGTGCCCTGGGTGGCTGGCAGTGCCCTATCCACTAGTCTGGTCTGTGCCCTCCTTAGTTTGAGGTGTAGAATGGACATCATGTCACATCTGTAGAAAGCCCTCCAGAGAGGCTAAGTGCCATTTGGCCAGGAGAAGCCCAGCAGCGCACAGCCTGTCAGGGACAGATGAAGTTTCCTGGGCTGATTCATGTACCAGAGAAGTCCCAAGACAGCGGGGTCTGGAAACCACTCCTGCTGGGAAGGAAGGAAAGACAGAGAAGTGTAGACCAAAGAGGTAGACTCTTCCGGCCAGGCCTCTGACTCATACATAGGAACAAAATTCTGCTGAAGATTTTTTCCCCTAAAAAAGGACTGAATTAAAAATTGCTAAAAGGTAGATTTGTGCCTTTTCAAGGAATGTGTTGGCTTATTGACAATTGAGTAGGAGTAGGAATGTAGGTAGCATGATTATGTTCCTTCTGGTTAGATATTCAGCCTATGAGAACAAAGACCTTTGCTTATGTTTCGACTCTATTAATGTATGAAAAACACTCTTGAATTAGGGGACTTAAAGGAAAAATCTGTATTATTACCATCCTCAGTTTGGTCTGGTCTGTCTGGGAGTTCTTACCTAGACTTCTCATGTGTGGTTAGAGTCAGATAGTGGACTAGTCTAGCTATCCAAGATGAGAGGCGGTTCTTGTTAGCTACTGGCATATCGCTCAGCTGAAGCTGTGTCCCGGAACACCTCTCTGTGGCTTGGACTTTTCAGAGCATAGGAACTGGCTTCAAGGATAGAGCAGCAATAGGTAGCATCAGACTCGGATACGCCAGATTTGGCACTGGGGATGTAGCTCAGTGGCAGAGTGCTTTTGTAGTGGGTAAACAGCCCTGGGTTTCAGCCCTGGAACCCCCAAACAACAACAACAAAACCTATAGAGAAATTCTCAGTTGTGTTGGTTAAAACCAAGTCGCTGAGGCTTACCCAGACTCCAGGAGAAGGGATTTAGTCTCTGTGGACACAATGAGTGTCACACACATACAGAGAGTAAAAGATGGGCAGTCTGCCAGCCACTTCCTACTTTTGTATACCACTAATTCTTTCATCTTTTACCTCACTACTTCAGCCAAGTGAGTCTAACATAGTTCTGGGCCTAGTAGCTGGGAGGAAGTTTGGTGCGATGGTTTACAACAGGAGCAAGAAGAACATTAGCAAGGAGACCTGGCTTTGAGTCTTAGCTTTTCCACTTACCAGACATGAGCCTTGAGCAAGCTGCTTAACCTACTTGAGCCTAACTTGACTCATTTGTAAAAGGGTGATTATGGTATATCCATATATGGCTATGGGATTTAAACACTGCCAGGAGAAAAATAAGCACTCAAAAATTCCTCATGAATAAATAGAAGGGAGTTCTTTCCCTGCTTTCTCTACCACACTGCCTGTGTAAACTTGCTCTGCTTGGGTTAGACTCTAATCCTTCATCTTAATTCTCTAGAACTCTTTGTTTATCCTGAGATAGCCACTGAGGTGAGCTCAGGATATATAGCAGCTCTATAAGATGGTTAATACCCCGGTGTTTCCAGTGAGGATATTTGGGGGCTTCAGAAACTACAGTCAGGAAGGTAAATCAAGGTTCTAGAAATAGGTAAAGTTTGGGTTCTGTAGAGCTACAGAATCAATATAAATATAGGAATAATTATACAAAGTGATTTATTAGATGAACTTGCACAATCAGAAGAAGGTCTTGTCACTGTTCCTGGGATCAGATGGGAAAGAATCCCAAGTGACTGTCTATGCACAGGACACCCAGAGGATCCAGCAGCAGTCAAAGGTTGAAGGCCTAGAAGCTCACTGTAGAGTCAGTAGTGCAAGTTTGCCTTGGAAGGCTCAAGAGTCTGGACTGGAAGGTGGAAGAGACTGGAAACCAAGGTCCAAAGGCAATGATTTTTTTTTTAACCATGTCTAGGGTACATGTCTTTTAGTTGATGCCACACAAATCTAGACTGGGTCTTTCCCCCAGTTTGCTGGACTATATGCCAATCATTTACAGTTATACTCTGAACTTATTAATTTGCTAGGCAGTTCTTATGCAAGTCTGGTTGGCATATCATAATTAATGATCACACAGGGTGACTATTAGAGAGTTAGAGAAAGCGGGAATCTGTCCTGGGGAACCAAAATGAACGACTGGCATCTAATCCAGGCAGACCAAATCTATACCAGCAATATGCTAGAGAAGGTAGGGGAAGAACTCTGAACTCTGACTTGGTTCCAATCCCTTGTCTTTTCTGAGTTCTAATATCTCACAGCAATGAACGTGTGTGACATCCAGGCTGCCAAGCTGTCTCATATTAGAAATCCCTAAATCAATCCACTCTTTCCCCCTTAATTCAGTTACCCACCAGGGTTAGGCTATCACTCATTGTCCATTCTTTAGTTACTGCAGACAACTTTTTTTTTTTTTTTTTTTTGAGACAGGGTCTCGCTTTTGAGTTCAGGCTGGCCCTGAGCTCACGATGTAGCCCAGGCAAGCCTGGAACTCAGCAATCCTCCTGCTTCTGCCTCCCAAGTGCTGGGATTACAGGTGTGAGCTACCACGCCCAGCACTGTGGTATGTGGTATTGATTGCTGGTGGACATGAGTCTCCATGCCCAGCATTGTATGTGGTTACTGGGGATCGAACTCAAGACCTTGCGCTTGCGAGGCAGGCGCTGGAACCACTGAGCTAAACCTCCAGCCCAACATTTTACTTTTAAATGTTTATTGTGACATGTTTTCAGTACATAATGATTGTATTTGTTGTAGGGAATTGGTACATGTATATAACACACCTTGACTCTTTTCTTCCACTCCCCTTTTATTTTTCCAGTGTTAGATTCATTTACTCATCTTATACATCCTTATCAAGCTAATTATCATATATACAGATTTACAGACCAATAGGCCTAAAACATATGAGACAATTATATTAAATCAAGGAACATTTTAGATACATTGTTCATGTTGGATTATAGTAACTCATTTCTCTCCTTTTCCCTCTCTCTCTCTCTCTGTCCCTATTATCTTTTATTTCACATTTTATTTATATATTGAGTTTCTCATATCAGAGAAACCATGTGATAGTTAAGTCTGTGAGTCTGATTTACTGCACTAAACATTGTGGCCTCAAAATGCAGCCATTTCTTACAAAAGTTTATCTTTTATACCAGAGCAGTGTTTACTCCATGGTATATAAATAACACATCTTTTTAATCCATTTATCTGTTGATGAATACATAGCCTTTTCCCAAGATTTAACTCCTTTTAATTGTGCTGCTCAAAAGTAACAGAATAGCTTTACTCAACAAGTATCATTTTCATATCGTTGTAAATTTTTAAAACTATAAACTAACCCATTGTAAGTCATTGTAAGACTGTATTT
Source organism: Thryonomys swinderianus (assembly GCA_004025085.1). Lineage (NCBI taxonomy): Eukaryota > Metazoa > Chordata > Mammalia > Rodentia > Thryonomyidae > Thryonomys > Thryonomys swinderianus. The sequence goes on along the minus strand of PVIC010002071.1, from coordinate 75,513 downwards.
CTTCAGTCTGTATCTTCCTATAAAAGGAGAGAAGATACTAAGTAAACTTTGTTCCACTTTTACATCCCCTGTATCTAGTATCGTACCCTGGTTTATTGCAGACCTCAATAAAGGATTTAAAAATAATAAATATAGTCTAAAATCCTCAATAAATACAATTCAGAAACATGTATCTTTAATAAATACATATTCAACAAATCTATGAAAACACTTAAGTTTTTCTTCAATAAAATATAAGAACGTGTTTTCAAGAAAAAGAACTCAGAATCATCTATTTTATTTTTAGAGGTCAGGAAACTGGTGTTTCCAAGGTCTTTATCAAAACATAGAGGCTGTGATGAAAGCCTGAGTCATCAGATTTCATATAACTTACTTTGCCCCCCCCCAATACCTTCAGCTCCTTTTGGATATTTTTAGAAATCCTGAATGCAAACAAAGCCCTGAAAGGAAAATTTATACTCCCGCCACTACCACCACGTGTGTGGTATGCAGTGGGGCAGAAAAACAATCAGCAATGCATTGGATAGGGGAGAAAACAGCAAAATGTGAGTCCCTGGGCAAAGCATCTCGTGAAAGCCAGCCAGCCCAACAGCTGCTTGCATTAAAAATGATTGCTTTATATTTATGGTGGACAGGCAACAATAAGCAGTTTATAGCCTATAATCTAGCACAAATGACTTAGGAATATATTCCTAATAGATAACTCAGCTGAGCATGTTTAGGCATTAGACACTTAGCAGGGGACACTCCCAACTGGCCTTCAGTGATCTGACAAAAGATCACTGATCAGCAGGATGTTACACCATTCCTCCTCACGATTCTATAGTCTCCTACTTGGGGAGACTCTGGGAAAGAGTCACCAGACTCTGAGGACAAAGATGCTGCTAGATACTGAGCCCCAGCATTCCTACTGGCTGCTTAGTAAACAGAGTCTCGGCCCTGGGTTGCATCAAGCTGGGGAAAATGAAGCATGACTTTGTAAAATAGCAGTTCTTGGCTTTTCCCCCTTAATTTGGGGGATGTTATCGTGGCACAAGAAAAATATTATTTTCCATGGAAAATGATACCCATCTGTGGGAATGCTGAGCGGGCATGATTGCGGTGGCCAGGCGTGGCATCAGGCTGACAGGCTGGGTGAGAATTTGGTTTCTGGAAGGGGTCAGCTGGAAGAAAGGAAGTGGGTTCTGGGGGAATGAATGCTCTCTATGGCGGAGTCACATGAGAGACAAGGCCCGAAAACCAACACAGCCAGAGGCCAAGTGGTGAGAGGCAAGTTACAACACAGTGCCCTTTCCAGATGGGTAGTGCCCTTGTTTCTGGCTACTTTCTCCAAGGCTTCATGCTTGCTGATGTTCAGTGATTCCCCCTGGAGCCCGGGAGTGAATTTTACCAGTTCCTGTACTATACATAGTGGTCCCTCTCAGATACTCCTCAGGGTCAGGCTCACGTCTCAGACATTTCTCTATATATAATCAAAACAATCCTTTCTAGGTAAAAAACTATCCGCCTTATTGAAAAGTATTAATTCTGCCAAACGGACAGGACACCACTTCCCACACTTGACCACAGGCCACATCTTGTGTGATTACTTTTGCCAGCCCCTTCCATTATAAGAATTGGCCTGTTCTATGCCCCCATCTCTCTTTTCCCTTCCCAATTAAGAATTTAACTAATTGGGCATGGTGGTGCACTTCTGTGCCCTCAGTGGGCATCTGCTACAGGAGAATCTCAAGTCAAAGGCTAATGTGGGCATCTTAGCCAACTTAGTGAGACGCTGTCTCAAAAAGAAAACAGATAGCCGGGCGTGGTGGCTCACGCCTGTAATCCCAGCACTTGGGAGGTGGAGACAGGAGGATTGCTGAGTTCGAGGCTTGCCTGGGCTACATAGTGAGCTCAGGGCCAGCCTGAACTACAAAGTGAGACCCTGTCTCAAAAAAAAAAAACAAAACAGATAAAAGAAAGGTAGATCCAGTCTTCACAACCACAAACAAACGGACAAGATCCTTAGGCCCTAGAATCAGATAATTAGGAGCTGGTGTTCTTCTGCTCACAGGATCTGACCTTTGAAGAAGTGATGTAATCACTCAGCGACTCAGTACGCTTAGAGGTGCAATGTGGATAACAGTGACACCTACTTCGCAGGGCCAATGTGATGTTTAGCGTGTTACTGCTGTCTGCACCCTAGGCCCCATTCATGTAAATTCCTTCTCCTCCTCTTCTTTTTCTCTTTTCTAATAAAGGTAGTTTAATTTGGTTCATATATATGAACAATATATTGCAAAAGTATGCTACAAGTTGCTTTGCACTAAAAGGGATTTCTTTATTTAAGTCTGAGAGAATGGTAAAGGTCCAAAACATGGGACTGATCTTGGGGAGCAAGTGTCCTGTTTCTAATCGATGTGGACTATACCAGGGTCAACACTGAAAGGAGGAGAAAGAATAAGCTTGAAAAATCCTATCAGAGAATCAGGGTCTTCCTTAAAGTCTCAGACAATTAAGGAGAGGCAGATAAGCATTTTGGTTTGAAAAATGGCATCAATAAAGCCCTGTAGGTATGAAACAATGTAACAAATTTAAGGACAGCAAATAGACAACGACTGAGTGTCCTTTGTATGTTGGGGATGTAGCTTCATGAAGAAATCCTTTGCTCCAGTTAACAGCCCTATGGGTGTTATTACATATAAATTAGAGGTTATTTGTGCTTCTAGGACAAATATTTTTTCAACTTACTTGAATATGTGATATCAGAGATTGAATATTAAGTTGCAAATACAATCATTTTTCTCATTAAAATATATTCAGGTATAATACAGAGCATATTGCAAATTTCACCTGAAAGTTTAAGATAACGAGAGAATGCTCAAATGATGAGTTTGCATTTTCATAAGGTGGTTAGAGCTGTGCATTCAGGCCTGGTTGGAGAACCTCCTGTTAGAGTGTAGAGCCATCTAAGTTTGAAACTCCACAACTAAGCCAGAGAGATATTCCTAATGGTAGAAATTGTGTGGGGGCATATTTGGGATCAGAGAAAATGAGAGTTTTAGGAATCAAATCCCTTTGTCTGATTTTGTTAATAGAAAGAATGAGGTCCTGAGAGAGGAAGGCCTTTGGGGGTAGTACAAGAGCCCTGTCTGTGTCTCTCCAGGCACTATAAGGACAGCAAAAGTTAGCCTGTGTATGGATTTCCTGCTTCTCCAGTGTTCCCTCAATATCTAACCTGACAAGTTGTGGTAGTAACTTAAAGCAATGATTTTCATGGCTGGTAAGTGTTCCTGAATCTAGTCACCATTCCAGGATGTGAAAGCCTTCAGGAATTCCTTTTCCTGCCTACTGTTGAGTAGTTGTTCAAATTATGGTTTGTTTGTTTGTTTTAAATCTATCAGTTTTACCTTTCACTTATCTAGTAATGAAGTAGTTGCAGGAAAACCATGGTGGAGACTGTCGGATCCCATGAGAGTCAGTGAGGAAAACCAATCCAATGGCAAGTATAGGTCTGCCAAGGTCCCAGAGGAACAGGAAAATACTGAATCCTATGGCATCCACACCACACTATAGCACAGTTGAAGCGTGAGAAACCAGACAGCCTCCAGATACCTAGACCAAGTAATGGACACAGAGACGGTCAAGAACTGGGAAAAATATGAAAATATACCTTGCTGATAAAGAACTATCTCTAGAAAATAGTCAACTTACTCAAAACCAGTACAAGAACATCCAAATATCAATAGGAAAATAACTATTTCATAGAAGATACCTGAAAAGTCAGTAATTGTGAAAAAACTTAAACTCAATAATCTTATAACTTGAAATCAAAGTCATAATGAAATAATATTTATGATGTGGAAAAAAGAGGTTTAACAAGACAATTTGGTAGGGAGGTTGAAGAGGTAGCAGAATATTATCTTTCAAAATATATGACTGTAAATGGGTACAAACCTTTTGGGCCACAATTTGTCAAAAATGGTTGTATCAATAAAAAATAAATAAATAAGTCTATATATTGTCATCTGTTAATTTCATAACAAAATATATAACCTAAATACATGTCCAGAAATATGTGCAGTAATCTTCATGCAGCATTGTAAGTAATAATGAAAGTAGGAAGCAATTTGAATTTGTATTAATAGAAAGATGTAAAAAATGAGTTTTAATAGGGGAATACTAAATGCAATTAAAGTGAGTAAGCTGGGATTTGTACTTTTCAGCAAATTTAAATCTATAAACTATGTTTCCTAGGGAAAATAGTTTTAGAAAATAACATTTTTCCATTAATATAAATTTTAAACTACAGACCTATGATTTATTTAGACACATAACCAGTAAAAGTAAAAACATACAGGTAGGAATAATACAGACCATCCTCAGCATCCCAGTTGGCAATGATGAAGAAAATTGGAAAATGAGATTATTAGGGAGGCAAAGAGGCTTTAAATTAATGCCTTATAGCTGACAGAAGACAAAGTTTTCCAAGCAATTAAAATATAACTCATGCTTAAGTAAGTGAAAGTCTAAATTTATAATGGTTGCATAGTATAGAAATCTCCAACTGAGAAATTGATGTTAAAAAAAAAACATAGTTTTGAGCTGACCAATCCCCCTGAAGAATTTGGTAGAACCCTTTCCACTCCTTGGGATACATGTGACTATTGCACTTGAGTATATTTAAATCTCTAATGATGAGCACACTGCAAATGAACAAAACACAAGAGAAAGTAATCTATCATGAGAAGAGTCACTAGATACCACTAACTTGAAAAGTAGCTTTCCAAGAATTTGCTATTAGAGATCTTTGCTGAAGAAGATGTGAAACAATCAAGGCACCAGGACCTTCATAACATCTCCTAGGGCTATTTCAGGCTTGAAAAGGACTAAAGGCTGCTGTGTGTCTTCTTTCTTCCCCTAAGAGAATGATCTTCCTGGTGTTCCTCCACTATGTTAAGGAGAGGGACAGACATCTGTGTTTGCATAGGGGAGTGCATATCTTGTCTTTCTTGGTTCATAGGCTTCAAGGTAAAAAGAAGCCATGTCTGGGTCTGATAATTTGAACTTCATGAAATGATTGAGAGGACCTTCAGTGTTATTCCCTTATGAGAGGGGAAGGTTTGTGTATGGTCTACACCTAGGGGGAAGAGGTAAAAAAAAACTTGGTAATTAGAAGAGCAGAGATATTTACTATCACCAAATATCCCCGTGTTCCCCCAAATTGCCAACCTTTTATAACTACTCAGCATCATGGGAACATTTCCAAATAACAAACTGTGAATGATATAAATCACTTGTAGGCTAAATCAAAGAAGAGGAGGCAAGATCTCCCAATGTCCCTTTCTGGTCCTCAGTGGCATTAGCAGGTATTTCTTGAGATGGTTGAGCCACTAGATGGAAACAGCTAGATTGCTGAATCACTGCTTAGATGTTAGCTGACAATTTTGAGTGAGAAAAATTAACATTCACGTGTTAAGCCAAAATGTATGTTGTATGTGACTCACACATACACACACACATACACATAAACTCACATAAATAATACTTATTGAAAATAAGCCCCCATAAAAGAATTAAAACCACATAGGGAGGCAATATACTATAAGAAGAACAGCAAACTGGGAATTAGTGATTTGAAATAATAGAACTATAAGGGCATAGGAGAGAGACCACATTTTAAAGCACAATTTGAATATTTAAAGTACTGTTTACATAAATGCAGGATACCGTTTAGTAGTTCTAAAAAATATTTTAAAAATAAATTAATAGCAGGCCGGAGATTTAGCTCAGTGGTTCCAGTGCCTGCCTCGCAAGCGCAAGGCCCTGAGTTTGATCCTGGTAACCACATACAATGCTGGGCATAGTGACTCACGCCCACCAGCCATCAATACCACATACCACAGTGCCAGGCGTGGTGGCTCACGCCTGTAATCCCAGTACTCAGGAGACAGAGGCAGGGGGATTGCTGAGTTCCAGGCTTGCCTGGGCTACATAGTGAGCTGAGGGCCAGCCTGAACTACAAAGCGAGACCCTGTCTCAAAAAAAAAAATTTAAAAATTAATTAATTAATTAATTAATTAATAGATATTCTAAAAATGAAAAGATTACATTTCAAGTGGAAAAGTCAGGAAGACATACACGTGTTAGGAAAAAGGTAAAGCTGAGATGTGGAAAATAAAGCATATTACTGCAAAAATTAAAGTTTTGTCTATTGGATATCCATATGAAGAAATTAAATTTTGTTTTATACTTAACATTATGTAAAATCTCCAGCTGCATTGTAGATCTGAATATAAAAATAAGTTTTATTAAAAACACAGAAGAATATATTTAGGTAAATATTTCTTAGCTAGAATAGTCATAAAATACTAAGAGCAAATGAAAGTTGGACAACAAAAATTAAGAATCTCTATTTGTCACAGATACCCTTAGGAGAATAAAAAGGCAACTCAAAGAGTGGGAGAGGATATTTAAATCAAAATGTTGGTGTCTAGAATACCTAATAAAATCTCACAGATTAATAGCTAAGACATAAACTCCAGCAAACAATAGGCAAATGACTTTATTTAGGAAAACAGCTTTCTGAAGACCAGTTGACATTCAAAAGATGCTCACTCTCATTAGTTATTAGGAAGATACAAATCAAAACCTCAGTGAGAAAACAGTATAACACAAATGAAGAAACAATCACGTAAGAATTAGCAAAGGCCTTGAGCAACTGGAGTTCTCCTAAACTGGTAGGAAATTGTAAATTAGTACAGTTGTGTTGGAAACTACTACACAGTGAAATAAAGCTGAATATGTGGTACTCTGTGCTTTGAAAGAATAATAGCTCCAGAGAGAGTCCCTAAACCCAGAATCAGTGAGTATTCTAGGTGATATAGTGAAGAATTACTAGGTTAAGATGGCAGGTAAAATGATAGTTGACAATCAAACAGGTGGATTGTCGTTGCTTATTTGGGCAGTCAATATAATTATTATGATCCTTAAAACAGGGAAAGGGAAGTCATGAGAATATGGACCAAAATTGCTAGAGGAAGATGGTCAAGAACCCAGTACAGCAAGTTGCCTCTAGAGGCCAGAAAAGGCAAACAGATTGTCCCCAAGAAAAGAACATCCAGAAAGCTACACAGCCCTGCTGACATTTTGGACTTCCAGTCTACATGGTTACAACACATTTGTGTTGTTTTAATCTACTAAATATGTAGCAATTAGTCACAGCAGTAATGGATAACTAATATATACCAAGATCAAGAAATTCCACTCTTAGATCTATAACCAACCAAAAGGCAGAGATATGTGCATTAAACAACATATAGAAAAATGCTGACATGGCCTTATTCACAATCTATCCAGATTTCCATTAATGTTCAAATTAAAGGTAATTGGTGGCATCTTAATGTAATGGAGTATTAAACCATAATGAGAACTTGATAACAGCTCTCATAAACACATGACTGAATAAAGAAGCCACAAGTTCAAAGTGAATTTTCCATTTATGTTAAGTTCAAAAATTAGTAAATCTATGAAATTAGAAATGTTGCCTTGGCAGGAGAACTACTGACAGGAGCAAGAGGAAATCTATAAAGTGCTACTAGTAATGTTCACTTGATTGTTTTAGGTCATAGTTTCTCAGCATAGTTTGTGGAAATCATTTGAGTTCATAGTTAGGGCTTATGTATGTTTGTGTGTGCTCTCTTGAATGAAAACTTTAAAAAGGCAGTGGATTGGCTAAAAGGCAGACCAGATACAACTAAGGTATAAGTTGAAAACAGAGAAATGGATTGAATAAATGCTCCAGAGTGCAACTAGAAGATTAAAACAAATGGAAAATACAATAAGAATATTTTTAAATGAGAAGGGTCAACTTCATTTTTAATAGATGCTTCATAGAAAATTGAGAGAATGTGAGATAAAACATGATATTGAATGCTCTCCCTGAGGTCCATATATTAAAATTTTGGTCCCCAGACTGGTGTGCATAGAAGGTGCCATGAACTTTTAGAAAAGGTGAGGCCTGCTGAGTGCTCCTGAGGTCAGGGGTGGCAGTGAACGTTTGGCTGGGCCTTTTCTCTCTTTAATTTCTGGCTTATGATGCAAATAGCTTGCTCCAACAGGCATTTTTCTCATGATGAGTTAGTTGCCCTACCAGGAAGTTCAAAGCAATAAGACATGTAATCTTGGACTGAATTCTCCAAAACCATGAGCCAATCTTTTCTCTTTATAACTTAGGACTCAAGCATTTTATTATGGTAATGGAAAGCTGTCTATTGTACAAACAAAAACTGTTGAAAATTTTCCTGACTTAATAAAAAAAATATGACCTCCTAGATTTGCAAAGCAGGATAAATCAAAGTGAAAATAAAGCCATATCATGATAAATTTTAGTTAAAGTATAATCAACTATAAGGTTGTAAGTATAATCAACTGTGGGTACTATTTTCTTTCTCTTTTTTTTTTAAACCAAGAACGTTTGTTTCACTGAGGAAGAAATAAACCCATGGAGATTGTAAAAGGGCCAGCACATATCTTTTCTAAAAACTAGAGGTTTTTAAGGTTTTTTGGATTTTGTTGCCTCTAAGACATTGTCTTCCCTCTGGTACCTACTGATGGTGGCTCTTGCTGGCTTGCTCAGAGTCTCCTCTTCTTTGTAGTCAGAACAACTTTCTCCTGTAGCCAGCAGAAGGCCTGCCAACATTTAGACAGGTGGTGTTCTCCATGTTATAAAGAGCCTCCTCCTCTTCCTCCTCCAGTTGTGCTGGTGAGGGTGAGAAGGTCTCTGTAATACCTATTTTTGGCTGCCAGTCATCTGGTTTCCAGTCCTGCCAAGTTCATGTTCCTTAAGCACCAGGTGATTCTCTGGGAATTAGACAGAGTTTTTATTTTCTGGACGCTTGCACATGGGGAAGTCTTGACATGTATCACATTCTTGATGATCAACCTGACCATGTATGAAGGGGAACAGCAGGAGGTCTCCTAGCAGTGCAGGTTCAAAGAAATCAGAGTCATCATCTCTGTTATACCTGATTGTGATTTTTTGTCATTTTTCATTTTATTGTCATCATTTATTTTTTCTTCATATTCCTTATGAATACCTAGAAGTGGCTTGAGCAGCTTCATTAGACCATCCATTTTATCCTCAGTCAGTTTCATTTTCTCTGCAGGTCACATATCTAGCAATCTCTTGCCTCAAAGGCTTTTCCTGTAACAATGGAAATGTTCAGGTGATTTTTGCTTTTACTTTTCTTTATGCAATATACACCATTTATTAATTTGCATATGTTGAACTGACCTTGCACTCCTGCAACAAATACTACTGGATGATGATGTGCGATCTTTTTTATGATTTCTTGCATCTTATTTGTTGGCATCTTGTTGAAGAGTTTTGTGTCAGTGTTCATTAAAGACATTGGCTTCTTTTTTGGTTAGACCCTTTTTGGTTTTAGAATCAGAGTAATGCTAGCTTCCAAGATCAACTTTGGGAGAACTTCTTCCTTTATTTCATTAAAGAGTTTGAGAAATATTGACATTAGATCTTTCCTACAGTTCTTATAGAATTCAAGAATGAATCCATCAGGACCTGGGCTTTTCTTACTGGGTATTTCTTTAAATGTCTTCATTCTCACTGCCTGATACTGATTTTTTTTCAGAATTTTCATGCCTTCTTGGTTCAGCTTTGGTAATTTACGTGTATCTGGAAGTCTATATATTTCTTTTAAATTCTTCCATTTTATACTAGTACAGTTTCTCAAAATAGTTTCTAATAATCTTCTAGATTTCAGTCATGTAAATTTGATTTTGCCTTTTTTTTTTGCTTCTAATTGCATTGGTTTAGTGTTTTTCTTTCTTTCTTGTAAAAATGGCAGTGTGTTTCTTGATAGGGAAATTGAGACTGATTTGGGGGTTTACTTCTTTCTCTCCCCCTCAGTGCCACCATGCATTAGTTTTAGAAGAGTTGGGGGTTTGGGGAGATTTTTTTGCCCTCCCATGGTTCCCCTGGTTTTTGTTTGATTGTTTTGTTACATTTTGTACTTAGGTATCTAGTCACTTATAAAGACTTTGTTGTTAGTACACTCTATTTTTCCAGGAACTACCTTGCTTCTGAACAGCCCAGTTACTCTCCCCATGAACTGGGAGAGCCAGGGAGAAAGCAAATAATTTGCGTTGTGGACTGCCTTTTCAACTTTTCCATAGCTTCTATTTTTTCCTGTCAATTCCTTTCCAATTTCCAGCAATCTGTTTCTCTTCTTATTCTTTTATTTTTCTTTGACAAGTTGTATTTTCTAGCATCTGGACTCTGGATTTCAAAGAGGCTGAATTTTGCTACTGATAACCACTCCACTATGCCCACCACCCAAAGGTGAATACTATTTTCTAAATACTGTGGGAAAAAAAACATAGCAGTTGACCTATGTAGGTTTTTATTTTTTTTTAACTCAAGTGTTTTAAGGTGTAGTTCCCACAATGAAGATAAAATTCTTCTTTTAGTGTATGATTTTGCAAGATTTCACATATAGATACAGTCATGCAGTCTCTTCCATAGTGAAGTACTAAATAGTTCCATCACACACAAAATATTTCCTCATGCCACATTGTGGTCACCCCCTCTTCCCTCCCTTGTCCACAGCAACCACTGGTCTGTTTTCTAGCCTTATAATTTTCATTTCCCAGAACATCACATGAATGGAATCATACAGAATATTGCCTTTTCAGGGGGACTTATTTCACTTTATATAATTCATTTGAGATCTATCTATGCTATGATGTGTACCTGCAGTTCATTTTTATTGCTGACTAATATTCCTTTGAATAGATATAATACAGCTTACTTAGCTGTTCTCCAGTGGAAAGCACTTAAGTTATTTCCAGTATCTGGAATTTATGAACAAAGTTGCTATAAACAATCACCACAGGTTTTTATTTCTTTTGGGTAGGAATGAGCCTGCTGGGTCATATTGTACATACAGTCCTAAGTTAGTGAGTAAAGGAAACACGTTCTATGATAGAAATGTAATGGAATCTCCACTGTATAGTATTGCTATACAGCCTATGATCTACATATTCAAATGTATGAGTAGACTAACTTTTGTCTAAGGTGGGGATTTTTATGTAAAAATGGTAAAAGCACCATTTTGTATTCTTACTAGTGACAAATGAGAGCCTTAGTTTCTCCATACTCTCGCTGACACTTTGTATTATTCTTTCCCCCCCTTGCATATGTGGTGATAATTCATTGCAGTTTTAATTTGCATCCTTTTATGTACTTTTTTGCCATGCTATGTTTCTTTGGTTAAGCATTATTCAAGTCTTTGCCTATTTTAGTTGAATAGTTTATTTTCCCTTTCAATTATTTTAACTGTATTTTGAAGAATAGGAGTTTTTAATTTATTTGAAGCCTAATTTGTCATGTTTTATGTATGATCCTCTTAGTGTCATGGCTGGGAAATCTTTGCCTCATCTAAGAGCATAAAGATAGTCTGTTATATTTTCTCTTAATAATTTAAGAAATTTAGAATTTACATTTAAGTGTTTATGCATTAAAGAGATTAGCTATGGCAATTGCTTTTAATTTTTCCTTTAATATGTATATCTAATTATTCTACTACAATTTGTTAAATAGATTGCTATTCTCTTTTTAATTGCTTTCACACTTTGGCCAAAACAAATTGACCATTGTGTGTCTGGTTTTGGACTCTTTATGCCATTAGTCTACTTTTCAACAATACTACATGTTTTAACAGTAGCCTTAATTTAAGTCTTGAAATCAAGTAGGTCTGAGTTTTTCTTTTCACATTCTGACTACTCCCATTCTTTTGTCTTTGTGTTTAAAACAAAAATTGTTAATTTCTGCCTGAATGGTGAATGAGATTATGTTAAATTTGTGTGTGAATTTTGGGAAGAATTGGCATGTTTAGAGTATTGTGTCTATTAATTTATGGCATTTCTCTCCATTTAAATCTTTAAAAATTATTTTCTCTCATTCAACTCATGTGGGTCACTATGAAATATTCCCTAGTTTAAACTTTTCCACGGACAACCATTCTCACATACCAACTTTCAAGGGTAGTAGGAAGTAATGCCATTAATACTGTTGCCTACATAATTATGTAGGTGCATGATTTAACCTTCAGAGTCATGATGCCTAAACCCAGAGATAAAGATATGAAAGGACCTTTCCAAGGTACATTTGAAAAGAGAACAGAGATTTTGAAAGGTGCTTTGAAATATATCACTCTGACCTTCTGAAAATTTATGCATGCCTACATGAGATGTGATCAAAAATATTGTTTAAATTTTTAAAAATTATTACAACAAATGCTACATTTCCATTAATACTCCTCAGTATACCCCTCCTTCATTCAGAGTTTTTTTTCTCATCATTCTTGCCACTTTCAGAAGCATTTCTGGAATCTTCTTTAATGAATGTCTTAAGTTGCGCTGTGTGGCCACCTAATGTCTGGAATCAACTCAGAATGTTTATCTCTCATGCTTGTTTTAACTTAAGGGAAAAGCAAGCACTTCTCCTGCAGCAGATCCACTGAATAAGGTGGTTGAGGACACACCTTAGTCCTTGTATTTGACAGAAACTGCTATAAAGATTTTGAACTGATTGAGAATATCAAGGCAGCCACAGTGTCACTGAAGACTTACGAAAGACAGCTTCCAGAACTGCTTCAGAAAGTGGCCAAAATGGTGTGAAATGTGTACGCAGTGAGGGGAAGCATTTTCAGGAGCATTGGTGCCAATGCTTCTTTTACTGTGTTACATGTTTTTCTTCACCATATTTTTTCATTCACAATAATTTTGGATCACACCTTATAGCTTACCTTGTTTTCAATCTCCTTACTTCCTCCCCTCCCTGCACACCTGGTCTTGTTTCCCATTTCCAAGAATCTACTTTCTCACTTTCTGTTATTTTCCCCTTATTTTGTTATTTATACTTCATGTTTCTAATAGAATAGAAACTATGCAGTACTTAACTTTGAGCCTGAATTATTTTGCTTTGCGTGGTGTTCTCAACTCTAGCCATTTTCCAGAAAATGACATGGTTTCAGTCTCAATTTTGGCCAATCAATATATAACATTTCATTGTGCACATATAGAACCTTTTTTTTAATCCATTCAACTGTTGATATGCATTGAGGCCCTTTCTTGGGTTACTGTAAACTGTACCACTACATGTTAATTATTTTTTTAATGGTACTAGGAGTTGAATCCAGGGCCTTTGCACAGAGCCTGCATCCTTGGTCTCCTGTATTTTATTTGAAAAATTTGAGACAGGTTCTTCCCAGGCCCTCAAGTTGCCCAGGGTCATTTTTTAACTTGATCCTTCTTTTCCAGTCTTCAATTATTTTTTGAAGTGTATTTTGACAGATTCTTTCTTCTGAGCTTATGACTAATTTGTCTTCCCATGGGCTTGGTGGAAAAGCTTGAGCTTCAAAAGCAGATATACTCTCATATGTCACCTACCATTTAGGTAATTTGCTCATTAATTTATTTACTGATTGACACTGGTTTCAACATCTGCTATATGCCAGGCTCTGTTCTTGGTGTTCTGATACATCATTAATCAACATAAACACCCCTTTTTCCGCACAGCTCATATACTAGCACAGTAGGTAGGTAACAAACATGAAAAATAAGTATCACTAGATGGTGCAAAAACTGTGTATGCACTGGAAAAAGAAAAAGTGAAGCAAATTAAGGAAGAATTCAGAGGATAGGTGAGAATGAAGGGAGAGATTATTATGTGATACAATGAGCTCAATTAATAGTTGGTGAGTGACCACTGACTAAGCATTGTCTATGAATCAGTACTTACAGGAGGAAAGAATGGGAGGTAGGTGTCTACAGAGGCAAAGTTTCCTCCAGGCTGAGATAAACCTAGAGTGAAGCAAGACAGGAAGGTATACTCAAGCAACAGCAAGAAGGTCACTGAGGCTGCAGTGGAGTAAAGAAAGGGGAAATAATAAGAGAGAAGGTCACAGATAAAACAGGAGTGTGTTATGGACCAAATATTTGTTTTATTCATCCACAACCACCAAATTCATATGTTGAAACCATAATACGCAAGTGCCTGTGCTTGGAGGTAAATCCTCAAAGGAATTATGGATGAAGTCATAAATATAAGTCATTGACTTGGTATGATTATTGTCCTTATAAAAAGGAACGCAAAGGGAAATCTTTTCTTTCTGTGTGCATGCTCAAAGAAGTCACATGGGCACAAGGGAGATAGTGGCCACCTAATAGCCAGGAGGAGTGGTCTTGGCAGAAACTATGATTGATCTAAGACCATGAGCTTCTATGACGAGAAAATAAAGTTCTGCTGCATCATCCAGGCTGTGCTGTTTTATTTTATTTTATTTTATTTTATTTTATTTTATTTTATTTTATTTTATTTTATTTTATTTTATTTTATTTTATTTTATTTTTTTGCAGTACTGGGGATTGAACTTGGGCCCTTGTGTGTCCAAGTTTGGCACAGTACCGCTTGAGCTAAATCCCCAGCCCCCCAGTGCTTTTATTATGCAGCCCAGCCAGATTAAGACAGCCATGGTAAGGAATTTGGCATTGAGTGAATTAAGGAGTCTCTGGAGGCAACGTCTAGGGAATTTTTGCGGTTCCTAAAGCACAATGTAATCATGACTTCAGGAAGGACACAGGAATGGTGAGAAGTGACCAGAACCTGTTCAAATGGAACTAATAGGACTTCCTGACATATTAGAGGTAGAGATAAAAAAAAATAAAAGGAAAGGAAAAGTGAAGGATGATTCTCAAGGCTACAAGCAGAGAAAGTTTTAGAGGAAACTCCAAGAGGTTAGTTTTAAATGTTTAAAGTCTGAAATTTCCATTAAGCATCCAAGTAGAAATATGGCCTGGGCAGTTGGATGTACTAAGCTGGTGGCTGGGACAGACATCTGTGACAAAGACATAGATCTGAGAGACATCAATACATAGATGGTGTTTATGGCCTCGAGACAAGATCAGACCATTGCAGGAACTAATAAGGGTAAAGGAAAGAAGGTCAAGGATTGAGTAAAACATGAAGAAGTTGGGAAGAAGAACCAGCCTGAGACACTTAACCAGAGAATTCAGCCAGGAAAAAGAAAAAAAAAAAAAACACTGGGATCTGGAGTCAAAACTTTATGAGAGGTAGGACAGAATTGCTAGAATGATAATGAACGAGAGAGGATAGAATTTGATGCACAGGGAAAGGGGTCAGCTTTAGTTAGGAGCAGGGCTGGTTCAAACACAGTGCCAAGGTGGAGTCATGTGTGGGAATCCTGACAGATGTCTAGATGTGCTGGTGAATCTACAGAAATTCCGTTGTGATTGCTGCTGTTTTCTCACCAATGTAGGAATCAGGTTTAGAGAGGGAAGAGAGGGCAAAAGGAAAGAGGTAGGGGCACTTTGGAGCATCTGAAGAGAGAAATATATTTTTGAAGTTAATGTTCAAAAACATCACATTTCTCTTGAAATTTAGAGTATGTTTCTGTTTTTTTTCCCCTCAGACTTTCAGTTCTTTAAGAAATCACATGGTCCTATTTAATTGAGTTGCCACCTAGAAAAAATATTAATTCTATTTGATTTCTTAATTTCTAAAATCATGAAAAATTAAGCAAAAATGGCAAGAAGAGGGAAGCAGATAAATCATCCATAATTTTATCATCCCTCCAGGTGTTTTGCTTTCATATGCCAATTTTTATGCCAGTTTCTTGGTAATTAGATATCACATATGCACAGAGTATTACATGTTGTTTCTTTCTTTTAACATTATGTATTAAGCATTTTTGAAACTGCCACTCTTCAAAACCAATATTTCAGTACTGCACATTTTTCATATGTCCATTCATGTGAATGAATGTGTAATATTCTATACAATAGTTTATTAATGGACTTTTAAATTGCCTTGAAATTATTAAAGTACATTATGATTAATTCTCTGAGCAGATTTAAGCATAATTGATGAGTTCATAATAATATTTATCACTTAATGACCAATTACTGACTTTGTGTGGAGTACTACGTTAATTTGGGAGTATTTTTTTGGTATGTATCTCATTTTATGATCTAAGTAGCAGCAAAACTAATTCTTTAGTTGAAGTATTTGGGCATTCATGAAAAGAGGAATCTGAAAACACTCAAACTGACTAATTATCTTGGCTAAATTCTAATAATTAGTTATATGTGATATAGAAGTTTCTGGAGAAATAAAATATTCCAGGTGGAATTGAAACCCCTCATCCTACTATCTTCCCTTCTGGCCAGAGGCAACTCTGATCCAGAAGGTGTGTTTATATTTCTATCAATTTTTTCTAATTATTTCCTTCATAAGGTTGTGTCAATGAGGAACATAAGGTATTCAATCTGTTTGACTTAAGATTTATGTAAATGGTGTAAGGCATGGACTTTTGAGCTTCCTTTTTCACTTAACTATGTTTTTTAAAACTTTTTGGCACTGCTGACTGAACTCAGGGCCTTGCACTGTCTGCCATGGGGTCACATCATCTTCTTCCCTATATATATTTTGTTTTGAGACTGGATCGGCCCTCAAATTTGTTCTGCTCCTGCCTTACTCTCCTACATACCTGGGATTACAGGTACATGCCGCTGTGTACAGCTCTAACTCTGTCTTACAGAGATGCTCATGTTTGTATAGTGTTAACATCATTGGTTAATTTAATTAGCTGCATAGTTTTACACACACACACACAATAATATATACAATATATCTGCTATTTTGATAGGCTTTTGTGTTTCCCCAGTAATTTACATCCTTAGGCAATATTATAATTAACATCTTTTTACATATTTGCTTTGTACACGTGTGCATTTACAGTTAGAGAGAGATTTGCTGAATTCTTCAGATAGTTCAGTGTAGGCTTAGTAGGTCTAGAATGATATTTGGAAATCTGTATAGTTTAAAGACTTCCCCCAGTGACTCTGATCTAATGCCAGGGTTGAGAACTACTGCTTTAGATTTTATTTTCATACAGTTGAATGACTGCCCTACTTTTCTCTTTGTGAATGTAGAGTTAGGTGCCTAAAAACTGGATTACTGAAGATGCTGCCTCATTGCTCTGGGGATGGATTGACCCTGAGAACAACTATGAATATAATTTCTCAAAATAAAAAAGACATTTCAAAACAGATTAATCACTAGATGATGCCCTTCCAGTGCCCTCCCACTCTGGCTTTACTTTTACCTATAAAGGAAAGTCAGTCATGCTCAGTTAGGACAGGGGTGGTAAATGATTCTTAACTTACCTATCAGTGGTAATCAGGGGCCTTTGCTGAATAGTGAGAATGATTGGAAAGTCTTCCAGGAGTTCTGTGATAAAGGTGGCTGTGATTGATTGATAATGTCTGCTGTGGGTTGGATACAGGTAAGAGGCACATGAATACATAATTACATATCTGCCACCAAAGTTTGCCCACCAATGGTTATAAAGGAAGAGCAGTTGCCTGGATACTGGACTTTTTTCTAATTTAAAAATGATATCTAAACTTTGTCAGTGGCTAGATTTAAAGGAATCTTTCACAAAAGAATCTTCAAGCCTCATTTGTTTCTGTTTTTTTCTAAAAGTTTTGCCCATATCACTATCTGGAGCCAGTATATCTTTGCTGATAGTCTAGGTGAACTCTTAATTCTTCTATGCCAGAGAAAGGACGTGAGCTAGGACTCAGACCTGCCCTTCACTGGGTGTACCTGTAGACGAACCTGATGAATTCATCTTTGCCTTAATTTCTCATTGAAAAACTGAGATTACGGCTCTGTTACATGAAAGTTATGAAGTACAGTGGTATTTGGTATTGTCCTGAGCCCAGTTGCCAATTAACTGTAATGTCATTATATTATCCTGATTATTGTTGTTGTTGTTGTTATTATTATTTGAGACAGGGTCTGGTTTTGTAGTTCAGGCTGGCCCTGAGCTCACTATGTAGCTCAGGCAAGCCTCGAACTCAGCAATCCTCTTGCCTCTGCCTCCTTAGTGCTGGGTTTATAGGCGTGAGCCACCACACCCAGCACTGTGGTCTGTGGTACTGATTGCTGGTGGGTGTGAGTTACCATGCCCAGCATTGTATGTGGTTACCGGGGATTGAACTCACAACCTTGCACTTGAGAGGCAGGCGCCAGAACCACTGAGCTAAATCTCTGGCCCCTGATTACTATTATTGCTGTTATTACTATCTAAAAGTAAAATAACAACCATGGTGGTACAGTTTGAAGCCTCGTATGAAAATTCCAAATATGGGTAGATTTAGGAACTTTCTCTCCATTTAAAATAAATGACTAGAAATCTAGGTCCATAGGATGACACACTTTTGGGGGATATAAATTTGTGAAGGTGGGGGCTGGAGGGTTAGCTCAGTGGTTCTGGTGCCTGCCTCACAAGTGCAAGGTCCTGAGTTCGATCCAGGTAACCACATACAATGCTGGGCGTGGAGACTCACGCCCACCAGCAATTAATACCACATACCACAGTGCCGGGCGTGGTGGCTAACGCCTGTCATCCCAGCACTCGGGAGGCAGAGACAGGAGGATTGCTGAGTTCAAGGCTTGCCTGGGCTACATAGTGAGCTCAGGGCCAGCCTGAACTACAAAGTGAGACCCTGTCTCAAAACAAAACAAAACAAAATTTGTGAAGGTGTTAGTCACAGAGAACCTAACAAGAATTCCTGTGGAAATAGGTTAGGACACAAACACCAGCTCAGTTCTGAAGCCAAAGAGGATAAATTCTACTTCCAGACAAAACAGGAAGAAATCACAAAACAAATTCAGTTACTCTGAGTATAATTATGTCAACTATGAAAATGCATTTACAAGTCACATTACCATGCATCAGAACCCTGATACTTCCTAGGCTGTGAGAAATAAATAGAAACATTATGGAGAGTTGTTCTTTCAACCCAGTCAACAAACATTCCATTGCAAACTAAGAAAAGAGGGCAGGGCATGAATTCAAAAAGCAAATTGTTCTCACCATGGCCTGGAGTCTGGAGTCAGCTTGATTCTGCAAGATGATTGACTCTTTCCTGACCCCTTTATTAAATGTCACATAAGGTTGTACTAGTTATCAGCATGTGTGGAGCACACTATGCGATCCTTGTCATAAATGCTTTTATCTTTACCCCTCAGTGATATAAAATAGCAAATGATAAACAGTAGCTTGAAAATCAGGGCTGGGATGCTATTTAATAGAAAAGGGGCATTTTAAGAAAAAAAACAGTAGCTACAATTTTATAAATGAGGAAAATAAAGTTTAGATGAGGTGTTTGTGGCACTGGGAACTGAGCTCAGGGACTTCCCACTGAGCTACACCCTCAGCCCTTTTTAAAAGTTTTACATTTTCTTAATTTTTTAAAAAATGCTGAGACAGTCTTGCTTAATCAGTTAAGTTGCCCAGGATAATCCTCAATGTGGCAACCTCATGCTAAAGGCTACCACAGCTTTGGGATTTCTGGTATGTGTCACCACGCCCAGCGAGGTTGTTTGTTGTTCTATTGGTCAGGTTTTTTGAAATATTAACAGATGGTAAAATCTACCATTTTAAAGAATACAGCATGATAAGTTTTATGAAAAGTACATACTTGTGTAACTAAAATCTCACAACTAGGTTATAGAACGTGTTCATCACTGCAAAAAAAATCCTTTTTAAATAATTGTCAATATCTCCTCAAATTCTTGATCTCCAGTCATTCATAATCTAGTTTATGATGTTTTTGTTGTTGTTGTTGCCATCTCAGAATGTCATATAAATGTAATCAGAAAGTATGTAACTTTTGTGCCTGTTTCACTAGCACAGCGCTTTTGACACACATCATTCAGTTACCAGTATCAATGCTTTAAGTGCTAAGATGTATTTCATAATATTTAACATAACACAAGTCGTTTTCCCATTTACTGATTGATGAACATTTATTTGAATTGTTTTATTGTCTGGTTTGTTAGAAATGAAACTTTCATACACTTCTCTATATCTGTCTTTGCAGATAGATTTTCACTTTTCTCGCCTTAAAGTAATAGGAGTGGGGCTTCTGGATCATAATCTGAGAGGCATTTGCATCAAAACGAGAAGTACTAAACATTAAAGGGAAGGCAAAGACACAATTTTTCTCAGAACTACAAGAGATTTTACCATTGGCATCCTCACCAGTAACCTATTGCTTTCTCTACATTGTCAACAGGATTATTAAATGTTAGCCTTTCTAGTTGGTATACATAGCAGTATCCTACTGTGGTTTTAGTCTGTTTGGCTCCTTATAAATAATGATATTTATGTTCTAATAATTTTATTTGCCATCAATATCTCTTCTTTAGTTAAACATTTATATGAGCTTTTACACATTTTTAAAAATTGGGTTACTTCTGTTAATGTACAGCTATTTTTAGCTTTAAGTTCATTTTGTTATTTTCTAGTTATGATCTGTGCTTTCTATCCCTTAGCTAGAAATGTTTGTCTGACTCGATATTAAAGAGATTTCTGGTTTACTTTTTATTAAATTTTTTTTTTTGCTTTTGAGACAGGGTCTCGCTTTGTAGTTCAGGCTGGCCCTGAGCTCACTATGGTGCCCAGGCAAGCCACCGCGAACTCAGCAATCTTCCTGTCTCTGCCTCCCGAGTGCTGGGATGATAGGCGTAAGCGACCATGCCTGGCATTGTGATATGCGGTGTTGATTGTTGGTGGGCGTGTCTCCATGCCCAGCATTATATGTGGTTACCAGGGATCGAACTCAGGACCTTGCACTTGCGAGGCAGGCACCAGAACCACTGAGCTAACCCTCCGGCCCACTTTTTATTAAATTTTGATACATTGAGCCCTTACACTTACATAAAGACCATTTTGAGGAAAAGTTAAGGTTACTTATTTAGTCTATAGATGATTATTTGTTCCAAAACCTGTTGCTGAATGATTTTGTTTTATGCACTGTTACATTAGCACTTAAGATGAAAACCACTTTTATAGTCTATCTGTGTAGAGATAATTATTTAAAGAATCCATATATAATTCATATTACATATCACTCTTGGTTGTTACTTAGCATAACACCTTCTAGCTCATCTTTTTGTGGAAAATGGCAGTAGCTTCTTTTTAAAGATTGAGTGATATTCCATTTTAAATTCATATACCAGTTTCTTTAACAACTCACCCAATGCAGACACTTAGGTTGTTTCCATATCTTGCCTGGTATGAATGATGCATCAATAAACATGAGAGCATAGATATATTTATAAGATATGATTTCATCTCCTTTGGGTATATGCCCAGAGGAAGATTTACTAGGTCAGGTGTTAGTTATATGTTTAATTTCTGGAGGAATTCCCTTACTATTTACATTATGGTTGCAACAATCTGTACTCCCCCAAAAAGAAGGTAAGATTTCTCCTTTTTAAATGGAGTATTACTCAGCCATGAAAATATAAATTAGAGGAATTTATACTTAAATGGATGTACCTTGAGGACATGCTCAAAAATGAAATAAATAGGACACAGATGTGTAAAGACCATATCATTTCTCTAGTATTAGAAAGTGAAGGTGTAAATGAGATCAAGAATATGTGATAAGTATTGTGAAATAGAAAGAAAATGTTCAAAGGATAAAGGGGAAGGGGGGACACAAAGAAGAGAAAGAAAAGATTTGATAGTAAAAACAAAAAACCTGGACATTTGTCTTTTCTGCACACTCTCTCCAACATTTGTTGTCTTTTGACTTCTTGGTAGTAGACATCCTAGTGGGTCTGAGTATATCTCAGAGAAGTTGGAATTTGCACTTTTGTGATACTTAAAAATGTTGAGCACATTTGGAGCAGTATTTTATCTTCTCTAGAGAAACTTCTATTCAGTTTATTGACCATTTTTTATTTGGGTTATTTTTTTCTACTACTGATTTGTATAAATTCATTATAAATTTTGGATATTAACTTCATATCAGAATGAGTCTTCAAAAATATTTTTCCCAATCTGTAGGCTGCTGTTTCATTGATTCTATCACCTTAATCTATGCTATGCCTCCTCATACCAGACTATCTTATTACTATAGACTTATAGTAAGTCTTCAATCACATAACATAATTCTGCAAACTTTGTTCTTCAGTTTAAAATTATTATTGCCACTTTGGATCCTAGAATGTAAGTCTTAAAACTAAATAATATGAATTATCCACCACTGTTCTTATTATTCAAAATTACCTATGCTAGCCATTTTGGATTTTTATATATATTTCTATATATATTTTAGAATTACTCTGTTAATTTCTTTAAAACAGTAGAATTTGGTTGGGATTGCATCAAATGAACATATCAGTTGGTGGAAGATTGCTATCTTAACAATACTGTGTCATCTAATCCTTGAGTAGAGTTATACCTATCCCTTATAAAGCCCTTGTGGTTTCTCTCTTCAAAATTCTGTCATATTCAGCATGTAAATATTGCATATTCTTAGTTTTCCTGAAAGGATTTCATGTTTTCATACTATTGTAATCAGTGATATTTTTATTTGTTTCCAGATATTTATTGCCAGTATATAAGAAGAAAATTTAGTTTCATATATTGACCATGTAATCTTAGACCCAGCTACCTTAAAAAACTCATTTATTAGTTGATTATTTGGAAATCTCTATGGAGACAATCATGCAAATCTCTCTACAGAGAGACATACATTTTCCATGCAAATCTGTGTAACTTTATACTTTTTTTCTGAGATTGTTATGCTAAGATCTCTAGTACAGTGTTGAAAATGAGTGGAGAAATAGACATCCTAACCTTTTCTTGATATTAGGAGAAAAACATTCTTTCTTCATTATGTGTACCTCCTTTATTCATGTTGAAAATATTTCTTTTCTTCTCTAGCTTTCTGAAAATATTAGTCATGAATAAATGTGAAATTTTGTCATACTTTTTTTCTGAAGCTACTGCGATAATCAGGTTTTCTTCTGTAATCAATCTTATAATTTTAATTAGCATTTCAAAGAACTAATTTTATTTCATTCCTTTTTCATTGCATTTCTTTCAATTTTAATATTTTTGCTGTTTAATTCCTTCCTTTGTTTACTTTGTGTTAACATACTTTTCTTTATCTGATTTCCTAAGTGAAAACCTAAAGTATGGTTTTTTAATTTATAAAAAAATTAAAATAAAATTTTATAATCAAATAATTAGAGAACAACATTAGTTATTACACTGAGCATTGTTATCTTCAGACTACTCACAGTGCAACATATAAGTCAAAAGGAGTCTTACCAAAAAGAAATAGATAATAACGTAAAACTTTCTTTTTAAAGAAATGAGATGAGTTAGTAGCATAAATGAAATCAAGCATATACATTGAAATATTTGAGCAAGTATTTGAACTTCTCCCTATTTATTTCTCTTCTATTTTGCTCTTTATTTGTGTAAAGTGTTCCTCATGTAAGAGAAAATAGTTCCCTTTTTTTTTTGAGACAGGGTCTCACTTTATAGTTCAGGCTGGCCCTGAGCTCACTATGTAGCCCAGGCAAGCCGCTGCGAACTCAGCAATCCTCCTGTCTCTGCCTCCCAAGAGTGCTGGGATGACAGGTGTGAGCCACCACGCCCGGCACTGTGGTATGTGATATTGATTGTTGGTGGGCTGGGCGTGAGTCACCACGCCCAGCATTGTATGTGGTCACCGGGATTGAACTCAGGACCTTGCACTTGCGCGGCAGGCGCCGGAACCACTGAGCTAACCCTCGGGCCCCTGCAATTTATTTCTTGAGGTGCATCCATTTTCCTGCAAATGAGTCAAGTTTCTCCTTCTTTGTGGCACATAGTACTCCACTGAATTTAAATAACACATTTCTTGCCGGGCGTCGTGGCTCACGCCTGTCATCCCAGCACTCAGGAGGCAGAGACAGGAGGATTGCTGAGTTAGAGGCTTGCCTGGGCTACATAGTGAGCTCAGGGCCAGCCTGAACTACAAAGCAAGACCCTGTCTCAAAACAAAACAAAACAAACAAACAAAAAATAACATATTTTTTTATCTATCTCTTGATGGGCAAATGGAATGTTTCCAAGATTTAGCAGTTATCAATTGTGCTGCTATAAACATGGAAACACATGTATCACTGACATGTGATGCTTTTAATTCTTTTGGGAAGACAACTAGGATGGGAATGGCTGGGTCAAAGGGAACCTGTAGTTTTACTTTTTTGAGGAATCTCCATACTGATTTCCATACTGGTTGTACCAGTTTATACTCTGATCTCACTCCAGAAAGAATGGCTATTATCAAAAGAATTTCCCAGTCTCACCAGGACTTGCTATTGGTTGATTTGTACTATATTGGTTCTTCCTATCCAAGAACAGAGGATATATTTCCATTTTATGTTACCCTCATTGATTGCCTTTTGCAGATTACTTCAATGGGTCTTTCACTTCTTTTATGAGAATGATTCCTTAGTTTTTCATTTTTCATGATACTATTATAAAAGGTATTGTTTCCCTAGTTTCTATCTCAGTGAGTTGGCTATTCATGTACAAGAATGTTGTTCAAAAAAAAATAATAATGTTGTTCATTTCTGAGTGCTAATTTTGTAACCTGCTTTGCTGCCAGATTTGGTTATTAATTCTAGGAGTCTTTTGGTAGAGTTTTGGGAGTCATCTATGTAGAAAATCAAGACATCAGCAAGTAATAATACTTTAACTTCTTCCTTTTCTGTCTTTATTCCTCTTACTTTTTTCTCTTGCCTGATTGCTCTGGCTAATATTTCCAGAACTATACTGAGCAGGAGTGATAATTGTGGGGATCTATGTCTTGTTGCTAATTTTAGAGCAAAATCTTTCAGTTAGTGATCATTAAGTATGATGCTAGTTGTTGGTTTGTCATAGATAGCTTTTATCAGATTGACATAAAGATTTTCTATTCTAATTTCTGTAGGATTTTTTATTACGAATGGGTGTTAAAATTTGTAAAGCCTTTTGGTGCATCTATTAAGATGATCATGGGGTTTTTGTCCTTGGTTCGGTTAATGTGGTATATTACATTTATTGATGTGTGTATGTTGAACCTTCCTTACATTTCTGGGATGACTCCTACTTAATCCTGGTATATAATCTTTCTGATGATTTGCTGCAGTTGTTTGCTAGTGCCTTATCAAGAAATTTTCACATCCATGTCTATTAGGGAGTTTGACGTGTAGTTCTTTTTTTGGTTGAATCATTCTCTGTTGAATCATTCTCTGTTGAATCTGTCTGTTTTGGTATCAGAGTAATGCTTGCTTCCAAGAATGTTTGTGAGTATTGTTTCCTTTTCAATTTTATTAGAGTTGGAGGAGTAGTAGCAGTATATCTTCTTCACATGTCTTATAGAATTCAGAAATGGATCTGCCAGAATCTGAGTTTTCCTTTTTGGTAGTTTTTTATTACTTCTTCAATTTAATTGACTGATACTGGATTACTTATAATTTTTTATATCTTCTTTATTCAGCTTAGGTAATTCTTCTGAATTTCTAAATATCCATTGTAATTTTGCCCTTTTCACCCTTAATTGCATATATTTGGGTCTTCCCTTTTTTGATAAGGTGTACTAAGTATTTGCCTATTTTATTTACTGTTTCAAAGAACCAACTCTTCATTGATTTGTTGCATTGTTATTGTTATTCTTAGGCTCAATTGTACTAATTTTTCCTTGGGTCTCTCCTGATACATGCTTTGTGTTTAATTTGGTTTTCTTTCTCTAGAAGCCTGAGGTGCAACAATTCATTATACTTTTAAGCTCATTCTGTTTTCCTAATGTGGGAATTCACCACTGAAAATTTCCCTTACAGGACTGTTTTCCATATGTTGTGGTATATTGTATTGATGCTATTGTTTAATTGCAGAAACTGTCTAAGGTCTTCTTTAATTTCATTGGTAACTCAATTCAAGATGATATTATTTAATTTCCATGTGTTTATATAGTTTTCTAGTTCTTTTGCCATTTATTTCTAATTTCATTGCACTATGGTCTGATAATATGCATGGGACAATTTCAACCCCTTTGCATTTATTTAAGCATATTCTATGCACCATAATGTGGTCTATTTTGGAGAAATCCCTCCAAAATTGTGCTGGTGAGAAGAATATGTATTGTGTTGTTGTTGAATGGAACATTCTGTAGATAGCTACTAAGTCCATTTGTTCAAATATTTCGTTCAGCTCTGATGTTTCTTTGTTAGTATTTTGCCTAGTTGGTCTGTCTATTTGTGACAACGGGGTTTTAAAGCCCTCCAATACAATTGTATTAGTGGTTATTGGATTTTTCCTATCTAATAGTGTTTTATATACTTGGGTATCCAGGTATTTTATGTATACACATTTTTTTATTGCCATCTCTTCATCTTCCATTGTTCCTTTAACAAGTATATAGTGACCTTCTTTGTCTCTTCTGGTCAGTCTTGGCTTGAAATCCACTTTGTCTGCAAATAGAATTGCTATTCTTGCTTTTTTCTAGATTCCTGCCACATAGTGTATTAAAAATGACACTGAAACTTTTAGCCTGTCCCTTGTAGAAGATGATGGCACCATTAACTAACTTAGGAAAACAGAAATTTGTATAACAAAATATTTTACAGAAATGTGCACACCTTCATTGAGGTGGTGGTTCCACCTAGGTCTTTACCTTCCTAACCTAGTGGTCTTCATCAGCTCTACCTCTTGTCCCCAGCCACATAAAAAAATTAAAAATTAGAGAAAAATATGATTTTACCTACATAGGTCAGCTTTAACACAATCTCCAAATAGTCACCATTTATTAGCCTCCTCTGTACAGAGACATACAGATATACCAGACTATTTTTCAGGTTAGATTAATCCAACAATTCAGGCTTTTTCCCACACACACTTGGAGTACTTCACATAATATTAGGGTCAATATAACAGGAAAAGAAACAATTCTGATCTCCCCAGACATATCTCCTTTACTTTTTAGGATCTAACCACAGTATTCCTCCTTGTCTTCTTCCTCCAACTGTCAAGGCCTACCATAAGGCCTTTGTGTATACCATTTTCTCACTTGGAATTGTGATCCATCCATTACTGTATCATAGCTAGATTCTTCTTGTTTGAATCTCCTTTCTTAACTACTTTTCAGAGAACTTTCTCAAGTCACTCTCTTTATCATATTACCCTATTAATTTTCCTTGGCAATATTTTGAGTCTGGAGTGTCCCCCATAGATCAAGGTATTTGTTTCCTGATGTGCTGAGGGTTGAACCTGGGATTCTGTACATGCAAAGTAAGGGCTCTACTAATGAGCTATATCCTCAACCCAGTGGCCTATATATTTTGAAGTCTTGGTTCCTGTTCTGGTGCTATGGGAGGCAGTAAAACTTTTGAAAAGTGGGGCCTAGTGGGAAGTTTTAGGTTACTAGAGAGATGATCATGAATGGCATTATGAGAGCTCAGTATCTTTTTCTCTGCTTCTTGGCCACTGGCAGGTAAACAGCTTTTCTGCATTACATGTCACCCCATCATAATGCACCACTACCAGAAACACAAAGCAATAGGGTTCATCGATCATGGATTGAACCTGCCAAATCTATATGTAAATTAAACCTTTTCTCTTTATAAGTTGATTATCATAAGGATTTCTTATAGTAGTAGAAAGCTAACGGATGTAGCCTCTCAATGTTTCAAAACTTGTGATTATTAATTTCCTTGTTCTATTGATTTATATTTGTAACTTATGAAAATAGAAATGGTGCTTTGTTTCTCTTTACTGTAACACTTATAACACTAACTGTACTAAGTAATTACTTAGCAAGTATACACTGAATGATTGAAGGAATAAATGGTAAAGAAAGGGCAATATTAATTTTAATGATCCACCAACAGAAGGAGACATTATTTGGGTGTGAGAGAATTTTCTATTCTTTCTGAAATTACATCACAACAGTAGCAATTTTCCTTAAAATAAATTCTGAATGATTTTGGGAAAACAAAATTGCATTGGTGTATCAGACCAGGTAATATACCATTCATGTTGGCAAGTATATTAACCCCTGGATCTTAGTGGGACATTCAGTTTTCTCATGCAACAGACTGTTTGATCACTGTTGTTGTGTTCTACCCAGTGACTCAGGGATTCTAATGCTTTCCTTCTGTCCTCACCATACTCCCAAGATATCATGGGATCCTTCCTAGAGGATTTATTTTCTTTAATTTGTCCAACCAACAGCCAAAGAGAGAGCTTAGGTGAATACATTAGAGATTTAAAACACCAAGTATGCAAGTGATATACAACATTTCTACACACATTCCACTGGGAATGAGGCACAGTGCCACACTAATGGCAAGGGAGAAAGGGAAATACAGACTTTTGTGTTTCCAAAGAAGAAAATAGATCTACTGTCCTCAGCCCAGCCTCAGCCATGGCAGGAGATTTCATGTGGTCATTGTGAGCATTAGAGAGTGAGTGTGAAATACTCGAAACAGTGTCCAGTTCTGTTGCAAGTAGAGTTTCTTTGAGTTTGCCTTAATTGTCGCTTGCAAACAAGTCTGGTGTTCTGAAGCTTCTGTCAAGCCCGACAGCTGGCTGGAGAATATCATGAGCCCCAGTGCCCGTGGAGGCCAGCCAAGGGTGCAGATGTCACTACCACGTCTGTATGCCACATCCTCACTCTTTGTTTAATTTGGATCCCTGGGTGGGACGAATTTTATGAGCAGGTGTTCTGGTTAATTAGGTGATTAATACTCTTCAAATTGGAGAGCCATTTCCCTAGTGACAGTTTTTGCTTTGCTCATCCATGAGACAAATCTTGCAGTGAGGAAAGGCCTGCAATGGCATTCATTTGTCTGTCAGGCCTCTCAGGTTGGCAGTGTGGCCCTGAAGACCAGGAATCTGATCCCATAACTGGCTGAGTTGCCTCCTGATGAACCAGTTTAAGGAAACAAGAGCTCCCCATATCACCTGACATTCTTCTCACTGGGACAAAGGGGCTCCAGGGCCACACTTCCGGTTCCTTCTGGATATTTTAATCTAGAGTGACCTCTCAAGGTGAGAGCCAGTGCTCCTGCTCAGAGGCTCCAGTGTCTAAAGCAAGGTGGCCAGACCACAGCCAATGACAAAACAGATGCCAAAGCTCTTTATCTCAGACTGGCTCTTAGGCCAGTAGAAACATGCTCCAAACATCTCATCTGCCAATTTTCCCAGAGCTAGTTTGTACCTGATAGACTCTTCTGTTCCTATATTTTTGCCTTGGCTTCCCTCAAGACCCAAATCCTGTTTCCTTCTCATTGAACTCACCAAATCTATGCATCCTTAAAAATGTAGACTTCATCCCTTAGCTTTTTCAATCCATTTTGAAGTGATTTCAGAATTTCCGTAGCATTGACTTGCCTGACCTATGTCAACTAGCATTTAATTACATATCGTGTCTGTCTTATCTTTTCCTTCATGTAATTTTTGTCTTCCCAATTGTATTTTCAGCAGCTGTGTCTTCTGGGAATATGAGGTTCTTGATAAATACCTGTTTGATTGCTATATTAGGCTAGCTGCCACTTAGGCTGATGTCAGGAAAATGGGTGAATTCACTTTTTTATACCACCTTAGATGATGCTGAAATCACAGTGGCTCTCTCCCGTCCCCCATGCATTCCACTTTGACAACCACAGAAGACCCGATCTCCTCCTTTTCTAGATTCAATTTGGAACAGCCCAAAGAAAGACTTTGCTTGCCTCATTTTGATCATGTTTGTCCCTGGGACCCTTCCAGGGTTTGTAGCTCACATGGTCTTTCTCTTGGTCTCCCTCCTTGCTGTTTTCCTCACATGATCCGTGCTCCTGGCTTCTCCAGACTTCCGGGATCTGCACCCTCTGCTTCATACTCACAGCTTCACACGCTGTCCTTACTTTCAGTCTCAAAGTGTTTGGACACAGCAAAGTGCAGACAAATCTTCTACCAAGTCATAGTTCACATTGTCTGAAATCCAGTAGCCAATACACTTTTTCTTTCTAGCACAAACCTCCTGAGCCTGGTCTTTACCAGCATCATTTCTGTCAGCGTTCTGTTCTTCTGAACTCTGACTAGAATCTCCCACCAAGTACAGCCTAAAGAGCTGCTTTTTCAGCCAACATCTCTGAACCATTCCAAACTCTTCTCAAGAGCCATTCCCAAAGGTTCCTGAACCACATGGTCAGGTACAGTCACAGCAAGGATCCCACTTCTCTGACATCGAATCCTGTCTTCATTACTTTTCTTATTGTTGACACAAAATGGCTGACACCCAAAGTTAAATCAGTAAACATTTATTTGCCTTGCAGTGTATACCGGTTTCAGTCCATAGTTGGCTGGTTCCAAGGCAGGGTGGCATGGCAGAGGAGAAATAGTCCATGGCAAAGCAAAGTAGGCAGAAAAGAGCCAGCAGTGAAGTAGCAACCATCAAGCGACACTAGCAGCTTCTGTCTCTTTTATATTCTGTCTAGGCTATCTGGCTTAGGGGAGGCACCAAATCAATCAGTGAACTAATTAAGCAACCACACACTGTTAATCCTTGTGCCCTTAATCCTACTATTGCACCACAAAAAAATCTGAGCATCACCTACTGTAGATCCAGTCACCTCTGAAAAAGCCCCACTTATGATTACGTGAGGCTTTGGGGGTCATCTAACTGGACACAAGCCAGAAGAAAGGGCAAGGTGAAGCGGGGTTAAAGAAACCTTAGGAATGGTAACTGCTTGATGTTTTATAATTGGCAACTATCCCTCCTCCCCATGAACCATGACCTCCAGCAGGGAAGGTAGCCACTACCACACTGAAGTTCACAGGCAGGGAGCCCTGACGCTCTCCTCTAGTTCCTTGAGCTGCTTCCTGATTGGTGAGAAGCAAGGGGGTTCAGATGATGTGGTCTGTGAGGGGCAGCTTTCGGGGGGAACAGAAGGTCCCCAGCGATGGACAGAGAGTGGACCTGGAGAATCCATCAGAGAACAACCAGGACCAAGAATTCATCTCAATGAGGCAGAAGCAAATTCAGAGTGGAGAGCTGGGAGGATGTATAGAATTTGACGTAACCTACTTTCCCGGAAACCATAAAGCAACTGAAGCCTCTATAATAAATAAGCCTATGACAGGAGAATGTTTGATAATCTACCTGAGTGGGATGATCATGCACACATTTGTTCATTCATCAGTCATCAAAGGGCTATGTGCATGTCTGGGCATCAAATATGCAAAATGGGTTTGGCTTCTCTGTACATTTGAAATATTTTCGCAGTAAAATGTTACAAAAAAACAGATTACAGAGGGTCCTTATCATCAAGAAGCTAATAGCCTGCACTAGCAAGGGTTCCTGGGGAAAGTGATGGCTAAACTGGACTGAGGAGAGAATCAGAAGATAGGTGGGTAGAAAAAAGATTACCTGGGAGAGATGCTGAATGGGTATGAAAGACGGCTGGGAAATGAACCAGAAGAGGCAGAAAGATCTAAAGGTCAAGGTTAGTGGCCAGATCTGTGTTTTTACAAGATCCCTTAATCATTACAGCTAAGGGTATAGTAGTAGAGGAAAGAAGAAGAGAAAAAGAAAAAAAGCCTAAGAAATGAAGTTAAAGAAGTGCATGTGAGGAGAAAGCTAAGCCACAGCCATTTATTTCATCTACAGCTCACGTGTCCTGGCATAGAGAAGAAGGTTTTGAAGAGACTGAAGAAAACAGATGGCCTTTGAGAGTTAAGGTTTCTTAAGATGTTAACAGGAACATAGAAGTTTAATTGAAACTGAGTAGAAGAAAATGAGAGTCCAGGGGTAACAGGCTGCACCCATTGGTCCTAATATCCAGTGGCAGTGGGCTGACTAATCCCACAAGGGCCTGAAGCCAGCCCAACAGAGAAAGCCAGAGAGAATTGCAAGTGTCCAAGTCAGAAGGTTGGGCTGCCCTGTACTCTGCTATCACAGGGAGGGGATTTCATAGAGTGAACGGCATAGAGGTGCTGTCAGTAGTTTGCTTTGTTATGTCACATGACCAGCAGTCTACCAATGGCACTTGTGTACTCGGATCCTGGAGACCCCCAGGGTCTCAGGGTGAATGAACAGAACTCAGAACTGAACAGCTGTGCTGTGTGAGAGAGGAGATGCTGTCCTGGGTTCCGTCTTCTCTACACCCCGCCCACAGCTAACTCCTCACCCATCACACCTGCCTCTTTCCTTTGAGAGCAGGAACCCTACCTGCTTGTTTGAATGCAGTTTCCACAGGGACTTCCATCCATCAATTCTTTTCTTTCTGGATCCAAAGAGTGGTCACATGACTACGGCAGGCCCATCACTGGCACCTCCCTGCGGAATCTTGGAACTGGCACCTAGGTCTTGCCTTTGGTCTAATCCTTTTGAAGCCCCCACTCCTCCCCCTTTCCCTGTAGATTCTGTATGTTACTCAAATCCTCATTTAAAAGTCTTTTATTATTTTTTTTTATTTTTTTCAGTAAGCTACAATTATTTTCTACTGTTTGCTACCAGAAAACTCCATGGCCACATGAATGGGCAGCATTTCATACTGAGAGACACAAAACAGATAGAGGAGAGAGTTCGAGGTGAGCTTTCTTGGTGAAGTTTTTGCTTTTGAGGAGTCTATGGACAAGGAAAGGAGCAAATCTCAAAGTTGGCTGAGGAGGCTTTTGTGGAACTCTGAAAATCACACCACGGAGCACCAAGTTGTCTTTGGCACACTGACACAGAAAGTTCTACCCAGCAGCCCGACTTTCTGAGAACTTAACCAGACTTCTCAGGGATGCTGATTTCCATGAGGAGGCCAGTCCATACTGAAGATGCCCCAGAAGCAGGCGGGGGAGTGAACCAAGCCTCATTCCCAGCACTGGAAATGGCTTTGGGTCCTGGCTTTGGATTCTCACCAACTGGGTGAATGGCCATGTACAAACGCCCACCTTGCTCTGAAGCTCTCTTTAATTGTTAATAAAATATAAGGGTTGAATTATAGTTGAGGTCCTCAAAGTATGTACTCAGAGAATTCTAAGTTAACATGTAAAGGGTCAGATATACTGGGAAACTGGATTCAACAACCTTAAGCGAATTTCCTTATTGCGAGATATCTCAGGGCCTTAAATCTGTTCATGTGGAGAAAGAAGGTGACCACGCTTTTATTTTTCTCAAAGAAATTCCACTCCACTCCCCATGAAGAAATATGTGGTGATCAGAAGGCACTTGTAGCAGTGTTGGATTAGGTGGCTTCTTGGGGGTGGCCAAATGGTGTATGATTCTGTGTAGCCAGGTGTCCTGTGTACCTCCTCTATTCCACTAGCTCCTTTCTTAGGAAGATGGACTGTGAAGGAGCCTTGTGGCCTGTTTGAAAGGGCTTCTCCCAGGAAGCGGCACATTGAATGATTATGAAGTCACTAAAAGACCTACTCCAGCTCGTGAAACCCTCCTGCAGCTTAAATGAAAAACACAGCCCCCCACTGTGCTCAGAGCACGCAGATCCAGGCTCAGCCTAGAGGGATTGCAAAACATATTCTAGCTCGCACTCATTTGGGGGAAACAAAGAAAACTCCACTCTTTTTCTGCTCCAGACAGTCTGAGATGCTTTTGTTCCCTTGGGCCCCTGCCAGGTTCTCTCATCTGCATCAGTGCTGGTACTAAATTGGTTCAAGGCTTGGAGGAAAGCTCGGAGGAGAGAGGGAAGAGGATGTTTAGAGTTCTTCAATGCTGAAGTCACCCCGAGGACCAGAGCCTAGTCCCGCTCTGGCCACGAGGGGGCGATGACAACAGCATCCGGGCAGAAAGCTGTTCCCAAAAATAACAGCAGTAAACTGCACCTCATGTGTTTAAGAATGATTCAGGGGCTTGGGTGTGGGAATGTGCGGGTATGTGTGTACGTACATTTAGGGAGCTGGAGCTAAGACTCTGAAAATCTGCTAAGTACAATAAAATAAAATCTGCACCTCTACTGTGTACTACAGGATGTAGTCAAGTAGAGAGATCAAAGTTTCTTGAAGAGAAGTGAAGACGAAGAAATCAGAATAGTAATCATATCTGCTATGCGAGTGTATGTGTGTGTGCACACATGTGTCATTGTGATTGTGTCCATGAGTGTGTGTGAACGTGTGTGTGTGGTTGTGTGCACAGGCACAAATGTGTGGACACGTATGTACGCAGGGCTCATTCAGACTAGTGTGGTGGCTGCAGATCTCAAGAAGTCTGGGCCATAGTACTTCCTCCAGTTTCTGCCCTTGCCTTTCAAACAAACAAACACATTCCTACAAGTATTTATGGAGCCTCTGATGCACCCCTCTCAGCCAGCATCTGGAAAAGCTCAGACCGGCCAATTTAGAGCAGGCTAGAGCAGGCAGGCACTGGAGCAGGCAGGGAGGCTGGGGGAGAAGGAGGGACGCCTGGCGGAGAGTGGCCGTCTGCCAGGACACTTGCCCTCCTTTGACGCTCCCAGCAACCCGGCCCAGAAAGGGCTGTTGTCCCTTCATTTGAGGAACCAAAGGCTCAGAGGTGACAGGATGGGCCCAGAGTCACCAGGCAGGAAACAGTTGTTCAAGGAATCCGTGGTGGTGTTGCCAGTCCCCCCCCCCCCCCCGCTCCAAGTCCCGGTGGTCACTACTCCGAGCAGCAGCGCACTAGGCACTGCTAAGCCTCCTCCGGGGAGGATGTGCCATAGCGACCCTGACAACATGCACAATTTTTAATGACTCTGGTCCCAACAAGTCTTCTCGGAAGCAGTCGTGGGTCCTGGGCACGAGCAGTAGGCGGAGTGGAGACGCAGCTTCCGTGGACCGGGGCGCTGGGGTGTGGCATCCCCAGTAGCTGTGTGAGATGGGTGAAGTCGGCGTTTGTCTGAGTTTTGAGTTTTTATCTATGCAGTAAGGGTTGTTCAGACACTGTTGGCACCATGTTGGGACTGTGTGGTCCGGTGTTTAAAAAGCAAAGCACCACAAGCTTTGACGTCCTCGGCTCCTACAAGAGAGCGAGGTTCCCTGTGTCTGTCCCAGGCCCTGCTGGGGACCCCTTTCCTTCCTGGCCCAATCCCTCCAGCTCCTCTGCTGCCTCCTCCCTCCTGGCTCTCGGTTGCTCCAGCAAAGTTCCCAACTTAGTCTACATGACGCGCGGCGCAGCCAATGGGAGGCGGAGCTGGCGTTTTGGGGGGCCGGGAGGGGTGGGCCCCGCGTCTCGGGTGTCTGCCCCGCTCAGTGAATGGAGAGCGCGAGCGCCGGCCAGCTCAGCCGGCTGCCCTGTGCCCAGGCGCTGCCGCCGCGCTCCGGAGTCCGGCCCCGACCCGGACCTCCCCGGGCGCCGAGCCCCACCGCCCTCGGCCCAGGTCCCCCACCCGGTCCGCACCCGGGGCGGCGGGCCAGCGGGAGCAGGGGGCGCTCGGCACCTGGGCGCTCCGAGCGATGCGCAGCGGGGCAGCCCCAGCCCCGCCGATGGAGCTGCTGCCGCCGCCGCCGCCGCCGCCCGGCGCGCCCTGCTCCGCCCGCGCCCCGTGCGCCTGAGCGCCGAGCCCGCCCCTCCTCCGCGCCAACTCCGCCGCCCGTTCCCAGGCCGCCCGCGCTCCCGCGTGCCTCCCGGCTCCACGCGCCTCGCCCCGCCGAAGCGGCCTCCTCCGGCCGCGGGCCCCCGCACACCATGGCCCCTGGGCGGACAGGGGCCGGCGCCGCCGTGCGCACCCGCCTGGCTCTGGCCTTGACGCTGGCGAGCGTCCTGAGCTGGCCCCCGGCCGCCGCCTGCCCCACCAAGTGTACCTGCTCCGCCGCCAACGTGGACTGCCACGGGCTGGGCCTCCGAGCGGTTCCCCGGGGCATCCCCCGCAACGCCGAGCGCCTGTGAGTACCCGGCCCGCCCTGCTCGCGGGCCACCCACCGGGGTCCCACGGAGGGGCCCTCGGGCGCCAGAGCCGCGCTCTCCCCTCTCTCCCTGCCCGTCAGATCCTCGGTTCTCTAGGTCGGGGGTAGGTAGGGTGCTCTGGGCAGGTGTGGAGAGACACGTCTCCAAGCCCCGCGATGGGCAAAGAGCAGTGCTTTGGGGGGCGCGGGCTCCAGACGCTGGGCCCTCTGACAGCGTCCCCGGAGAAGGCTGGCTGTCGGCGCGGGGAGGAGAGAATCTCGAAACTGGAGGTCCTGGAGTGGGCGTGAGGGGTCTGCGTCCTTCGAGGGTGGGGGCGAGGGTGAGACGGCTAGGGCTGAGGGTGACAGGCGCGAGGCTGGGGCGCGGAGGCGGGAGCGAGGGCCCTAACACCAGACCGGCTGGGAGATCAGAATGGGCCAGTGCTCTGGCTGCCCTTGCAGGCGAAGTTGAAAGTGTGCGTGAAGGTCTAACTTTGGAGAGAACAGGACGGATTTGGAGTGGGTGCTTGCAAAACCCGCCCCGCCTGGAGCGCAGCCTCGGTGGTGCCAAGTTGCAGCCCAGCCCGGGTGAATTTTTTATGGCTCGGTTATAAATGCCTCCTCCCCAAACGGGCCAGAGAATGGAAATGCTGACAGCCGTTTAAATGAGACCTAGCGCTATAATCTTACAAACCGCACTCAGCCTCCGATCCCGGGCTTGGCAGAGAGTGGAGAGGCTCTTGGAGAGTGGGGTGGATTGACCCTCACTTTAACCCCAATTGTGCAACCAAATATTTACTTTTCATATGTCAACGTTTTGGAAACATTTATCATTTTGATCGTTACACTGAATTCAAAACTTCAGACTCTGGGGTGGGCTCCCTGTAGCCCGCAGTTGGGGGCAGGGTGAGGAAGGAGGGAGGAGGGGTGGAGGGGGTGGGAGCCCTAGAGGAGTGAGGATGTGGTGGAGGAGAGGCGCCCTGCAACTCCTGTCCCTCTTCGCGCTCCTCGCCATGCGCATGCGCGTGGGGTGGGCGCTCGCATCTTCTGCCCCTGGACTTCAGGCTGGGAGTGGTGAGGAGATGAAGGGTCCCCAGAGTGCTGATTCCCATTAGTCACCTCCCAGTCACCTCACCTCCTCCACCACTTACTGTTTGTGTCTGGGCAGAGACTCAATACAAATGCCTGCCATATTTCTGGTGCTTTCTTTTGCCTCAAAACATTTTTTTTTCTTGTTTTAAGTTTTCAAGGGCAGCGATTATTCTTTTGAGTTAAGGAGGTCAGAGCTCAACCTTCTTTAACACATACAGAACATCGGGCTAGGAACTGAGTCGCCCGAGGAAACGTTGCAAGTTGATGGTGATAAAATAGGCAGCATCCGGATTTCCACACCTCAACTCAGACATTGTATCAGACCGTTTCAGTGAAAAACTCCTTTTGTTGGTATTTTTGGATACTTAGAAACTAAGTTCTCTCCTCCTTACACCCATGCTGGCTGTAAGTTACTGAAGTAATAACGTAGCTAATGTTTAATCAATGCTTCTCCTGCCCCAACCTGTGTCTATACGTTATCTCCTTCAATTTCTACACAGTCCTGTTAGCTGCGTGGATAAGTGCTTATTACTCCAGGTTACGGGTAGACCGCTTCACTGTGCATTCAAGGTCACACAGCTACTTAAGTGTTTGCATCCGAGCCTGCCTGGCTCTTAAACCCACACCCCTTACCACTCTGCTGGTTCCTCAGGGCCAGTTTGGGCCACAATCTATAAACAGACCTTTCTGGAAGCGTTCTCGGTGAGTTCTCCCAGCCGAGGCTGCGTCCCCACTGCTTTGGGCGTTCCCAGCAAACATTCAGCTCGCTTCGACATGGGCTTTGGTTTGGGTCTGAGGACTGCTCTTTGGCCATCTTAAAATCAGTCACCACTTTTTTGGGAAACCCAGGAGAATGGGCCCCTCTATTCTTGGAGACCTTTTGTTTTCAAGAGCTACAGGCAAGACACGACAGCTAGTGTGCTGCTTGGCCATCCTGCTGAAAGTCCCAGGCAGCTCAAGGCAGCCCACCTGCCCAACAGCTGGGGAAACTGGGTAGAAAAGACACTCCTGGACATTCCCAAGGGC
Source organism: Thryonomys swinderianus (assembly GCA_004025085.1). Taxonomy (NCBI): domain Eukaryota; kingdom Metazoa; phylum Chordata; class Mammalia; order Rodentia; family Thryonomyidae; genus Thryonomys; species Thryonomys swinderianus. The sequence goes on along the minus strand of PVIC010002071.1, from coordinate 37,645 downwards.
CACCTGCTGCAGCTGTGGTCACTTACAGTGTTAGGAGAGCGGGAGCGCCTCTGAAATACACCATCCTGTCCAGTCTGGGGACGCTGGTTAAGGTACCCTGGGCTGCCAAGGGCCGTCTCAGGCTTGCCCTTCCTTCCGGGAGTGGGTGGCAGCCTTTACGAGTCAGATGGGCTGGTTTACCACAAAATTTCAGGTCATCTCAGCAACAGCCTTCCACTACCCCTCACCCACCTCTTCGGTGAACTCAGACGGGACACTTCGGATCTACACACTCAAGAGGGATGCGTGGCATTTCTGCCCTATGCTGAAGATTTCCTCGGGGAGTTATTTCCCATTCATGTCTCCCTCCGTTCATTCAGTAAATACTACCCGGGCTCCTACTGCTTTCCAGGCACCGCACATGACATCACTGCATATACAGAGGGAGAACAACACCTTGACTTAAGAATGCTTTCAAAGAAGGAAGAGGGAAGCTTCCTTCGATGAACCTTTTACATTTCTCAGTGATCATTGCATCATGGAGCCCCATTTCTCAGCCTAGGCACTGCATCCCCGGGACCTCCCTGAAACCCAAGCTTTTTGGCTCCAGTGTGAAAATTGTGTTTTAAAACAAAGAAGAGGCATTTCTCCCTTCTGTGTTTCTGCTTCTCTCCCTGTGGAACAGCCCGTTAGGAAGGGGTGTGTGTGTTTGTGAGTGTGCATGCACATGTGCCGTTGTTTCCCTGGGTGTTTTGACTTCAGAGACCTCGTGATGTGACCTTCAGGACAACTTGGGTGGGGAGAATAGGGTCCCCATGTGGACTTCACTGCAGGCCGGAAGTGTGGCCCAAATGGTTCAGAACGAAGCTGGTGTCAGTGCTGGAGGGTCTGGGTTCCAGGTTCCTCCCCACAGTGTCAGCGAATCGCCCAGAAAAAAAGCAGCTCTGTGCCTTTTATAAACTACTGACAACTTTCTTCCTCCTCGGCAAGGAGGTGACACCCACAAGAAAGCTAAATAAACGGAGAGGAGAATTCCGTGTCATTTGTTATCCATGCAGCAAAGATAGAGGCTCTGAGAGGAGACGGACTGAATGGCGGTGCCTGAAAAACGTTCACCACGGAGTGCAGAGCAAACAGATGTTGCCTTTACCCTTCTGAGTACAAAGGGAGCCCACAGATGTAATTCTTTTCCAACCACAGTTTCAGCCTGGAAAAAGAGGCAGAAGATGAAAATGAGCTGTCCTGTGGGGTGTCTTCTCCCCGCGGTGCCCGGAGGCAGACAGAGGCCCACTTCTCACCCGCGGTGAGGTGGTGGCCTGCATGGTGCAGTGGGGGCAAGAGTGGACATCTTTGGTTTTTCACTTGGCTTTGGAACATGCTGGAGACTGCTGTATTTAAATAAACATTTCCTGTTTGTGAAGGAAAGCGGGCGAGAGGCTGAAACGTGAGAATGTGGTAACTTAATTTTCTCCATCACTCCAGATGACGGCAAGCTTTGCCGGTGGTTGGGTCCAATAAAAACCGACACCATGTCACAGGCTTTCCCTCACTTGACCGCAGAGGTCCCAAGGTCAAGTGGGACACTTTCCAGGATGCTCTACAGCCAGGCCTAGCATTCTGGTACTTCCAGCCCTTGGGACCAGCTCATAGGACCCGGGCATGCTGCTGAATCGTGGGACCTCTCTGGGCCAGCCTTGGAGATGTGGCCTTTCAGGGAAGACAGTGCTTGCTTAGACTGTCTAGTAAGCAGTGGTCTGTACGGGCCTCCAGAGTGCTGTGAAACTCTTAGCAGACTACTGCACCTCTCTGAGCTTCCTTTACCAAAAATTAGAATCCTGGCATCATCCTGGTGGTTTCCCATAGTCCACTGCTGAACTATCAAGACCCTCTTTCTCAGTGCCTAAGATAGCATCTGACTCTTAGGCAAGTCATCAACAAATATATGTTCAGTAAAAGACTAATGAGCCTCAAAAGTACAAATATTTCTTTCATTTTTGCCAAGGGAAGTTGGGCAGTTACCGATTTGCATTTTGATAGATGGCTAAGGGCTACTTACCAGTAATCTATTACATGAGATATTAAGGTTATCTAAAATGTTGGATTTCCATGAACTAAAATTATTGCCTTCCTAGAGTTACCCAAGACTCCTACTGAGTGATCCAGTCTGCAGTCTGGATGCCAGGTGTTGCTTAGCAACCTTGCAAAACTCCTACTGTGCACATGCTCGTGGAAAGAGCTAGCAATCCTGAACACTTAAACCATAGGACTTTCTAATCAGAAACTCATCAGCATCATCCTGAGCTCTCTGCGGTTTTTGATTGCTTCTCTTCTTGTATTAATTGATATGTATTTGCAGGATCGTTACTGAGTTTTGCTTTTGCCAATCATCTGGGATTTTTTATTATTTCTGATTTTGAGGGGTCACTTCTACTGTTACTTCGTTTCTCTCCAGCTCTCTCTGTTTATTATCAGTGAGTTCTTCCCCACCCCCCTTCCCCAGGGTCTGCTCTGTGGAATCTCCTCCTTGGATGAGATGAGACCCACAGGAGTCCCGAGTTCTGCCCCGGGGATTTTGGCCCAGGTTAGAGACAGACAGCTTCGAGTTTGAATTCAGCTCTGTTACGTCTGTGCTGTCCACCCCAGGTGCAGTTCTACCCTCTCAGGACCACAGCGTGTCATCCCGATCCACCTCATTCCCACTCCTGTACTGTGGGAAGAGAATTGCACGGGGAGGTTATCGGTGTAGCCTGAGGCAGTCCGTGCAGTGTGCTCTGTGTGGCACCTTCCATACTGTTCCCTCTCATCACTGCTGTGAGTGTTTGCCTGGCTACGATTTATCCGCCTGTAAAATATGAACAATACACATTCCTATTGAGGAGGATTAAATGGAATCATGAATAGCAAGGGCTTAACAGTCCCGGCATAGAGCACCCCTCCACAGACAATTAGCCAGAGTGATCATGGCTATTATTTCCACGTGTGCATCTCAGACCCTGTCCAGCTGAACGGTTTAACCTATGTACTCTGAAGTGCGCTCTACCTGGAGCCCTGTGGAGGTAAGTTCCTCGCCTGCACATGGGCTGTGCCCGGCACTCCCTTGCCTGGTCCCCTCCCCCGTCTTGTCTCTCTGTCCTGCCCCTGCAGCTAAACCCAGGTTGGCCCCAGTTCCATAAAAAAGGAATTATGGTTGAAGTGGTTTATGTATTTTCCATGGGCGTGCTGCTCTGTGGTCTATTTAAATAAGGAATGCGTTGTATTTATTTATTTGGGGGGATGGATTTTCATGGGGAACTTTTGGCCCTTATTTTTTTTCTTTCAATGCTCATTCTTTCTGTCTTTCCCCAAATACCTCCCATTACTGATTTCCTCCACCTGCCTCCCTTACTGCTTTTACTTGAAATGACTGTATTTCCAGACAGAGTCCACCCTTATTACTAAAGGTGATCTTAACCCTTTGTAGAATTGCTGAAAAGAAAGAAAATAAGAGAGGATACATTCCTGGGGAGCTGTCAGGGACCACCACTGACGTCTGCTGGGATGTACACAGCTCCCCCCTAGCTCTCTGGTGCACTTTGTGGATTTCCCAAGGCTTGCCTTCCCTGTATTGCTCCATCCTTGCATGCAGATCAGCCCTGCCCTGGCAAGATTGTTGTAGGAATTCTTTGCGCCGTGTCCTGAGAGTCTGATCTGTGTCTAGTTAACGACTGTCATGCTAGGCTGCCAATAGGCTTCTCTCGGAGTCCTGCTTGCAGGGGCCACATCATTTGCATTGTGGCCATGTCATGTTGGATGAAGCGATCTCTGGGAAGACCAGCCAAGAAGTATGATGAAAAGTCACAGATACCGCGTAGATGAGGAAGTGGGGTGGGGAAAGTAAAGATCTTTGTAGGCGAAGGGGGGGATTCTAGGCAGGTAAGGTTCAACTCCTGTTGCTACCACCTACAAACTGAATGATCCCAGTTTCTCCATTTTAAAATGGGCATAATAATAATGCCTCTTTTTATGAGATGTTTTGAGTATTGGATTAACTTGCACAGACTTCTTGGGATGTAATGCAACCACTATAAATTTCCTTATTATTATTTCCACCTTTCTCAAGAACTGTATTCCTCCTTCCAGAACACAATCAGGACAGTGTCTCATCTGAACAAATATTGATTACTTGGATTTTGAAAGGGGTCCTTCTGTTCAAGTTCCTCCATGTGAAGTTTGGTTTTGTAGCACTGTAATATAGAGGAGATCTGTCAGCTTTCTTTATACAATTATATTTAGTGATAAAGAATTCATTTCTTAAAGAAGTTTATTTCATTCAAAAATAATCCTAATAGGAAATTTCCCTTCAAGTGGAGCTTGAGCTTATTTACCATTGTCTGCTCCTACACAGAACAAGTATCATCCTTCCTCCAAATGATAGGTTCTCAAAAATCTTATTGTTACTGTATTTTTCATCACCCACTTACCAAAGTCTTTTCTTTCTTTCCATAGATTTATAATTATGCCAACTATTTGGTTTATGTTAGAGTTTGGGCAGGCCCTACCCACCGTTCAAACTTCTCTTCCTCTGAAGAGTTTCTAATATCTAACCATACAAGTTGAATAAGCTTTATCCAAAATAATTGGGAAAGAAATGCTTTGAACATTGAAGTTTTTTTGTTTTTTTCAGATTTTGGAATATTTCCATTTATATAATGAGATTTTGAAGAGCACCAAATGTAAACCCAGAATCCATTCATGGTTCTTATATACCTTTTACACACAGCCTGAAGATAATTTTGTACAGTATCTTTGCATGTGAAACAAGGTTGCATGGTGTTGGGTTTCCCACTTGCGGTATCATGTCTGCACTCAAGAAGTTTCAGATTTTGGAGCATTTTAATTTTCAGATAAGAGATGTTCAACATGTTTTAAGAAGTGTTCTGAGGATAACTTCTACACTCTAACTACTTTATCTGATTTCTATTAGTACATTCCTTTTTTTTTTTTTTTTTAACAGCACCGGGGATCAAACTAGGGCCCTTGTAGTTCCAAGGTAGGTGCAGTGCCACTTGAGCTAAATCCCGAGCCCTTTGTTAGTACATTCTGAAGTGACCTTTTCATTTCTCACAGCTGGGGCCTTGGGCTGGCTCATTTTTTGACCTGGCTCATTTCCTTCCTGCCAGTGTTCCCCCAGCCTTCCCTGCTATTACCCGATATGTTCCCTAACCTAACTTTTTGTAATATTTAACATTTAACATTTTGTAATATTTTTCATTCACCCTCATTAAACTTTTAAGAAATTATTTCATTTCATCAACTTTTTAGGAACATTTTCTATTTTGATTTCCTCATCTAGCACATTAACCACTCTTTTTCTTCCATTTCCCATGCATTATTCTGTTCTGTAATTTCAATGGATTTGCTCTATGAATCTTTATCCAGATTGTCAGTATAATGTGCACAGTCCTTTCTTTTTTTCTTTTTTTTAAGTCTTGCTGTGGTCTGTGGTGTTAGCTTACATAAATAAATACATAAATATCTTTCTGGCTGAATTGGATAAAACTCTTGAGGTCTTATTGGCCTGTGACATCGTCTCTCTCTGGTATTCTACTGTTCATATTTTCCCTGGAATAATTTCCAATGAATGGTTTATTCTTCACTATGATGAGTTTTCTCTAAACGCTGGGCTTCTCAAGGAACTTTCTGTCATGATGACAGTTTCATTCTTGGCCTATTAGGCTTGTACCAGAAGCCTTCCCAACATGGGATGTGATGTGTGGGTGTAGATGTAGGGGCGTGTGCGTGAGTGTGAATTTCTCCTGGCAAATATTTTAGGCTGAGGCATCAGTTCAGATAGCTTTGGCTTTTTCCCTTCAGTGCTGTAGATTGAACCGAGGACTTCAAACACGGTAGGCAAGTACCCAACCACTGAGCTATATCCTCATACTTTAGCTTCAGCTTTTAAAACACATTGATCTCCTTTAACATCTTGGCTACCCACTGGCACAGAGCACATAAACATAAGTACTTGTCATAGCAAATATGATGGAGGATAATACATAAAGAACTGAAGCCTCATGGGCTGCCCAAACCTCTGTAAATAACAACAACCAACTCCAGGACAGTCAGTAACCTTGAGCCCTTCTTTGTGGTTGGCCTCATGCTCACTTCAGTGCACGAAGTCGCTTGATTGACAGTTTCTCTGGGAAGGTGAGGGGACACTGTATCAGAAAGGTAAAGTAACACTCCCAGCTGAGAGCAAGAGACAGGCTTTTCTTGAGGTCTGTACCACACCCCCTGGTTATGCTACTCCTCTCCACATCTTTCAAATTAGCTCTTTGTTTTCTGTCTTCACGCTTAATTTTCAAAGAATAATTTAAAAATATGACTCCAACTTGACTTTTCAAGTACTGGTTTGATGTGTGGCATCATGAGAAGAATATCCATGATATAATCTGGACACTTGGTGAAGATGAGCCATCATGTGAAGTTTGGGGAAGTAGAAGTCGGAGTCAGATGAATAGGGTTGTCATAGGTAGAAATGGGAAGGCGGTAGAGTTCACAGAAGTTTATGGTCAGATGGGCCTGAGGTCAGTTTAAAATAATAGGAACTGGGCTTCTGGAAGTATGTATCTAACAGGGATGTATTGAAGAGAATCTGTTAGGTCAAGTCTTAGGGAAACATATCACCATGGTATATGCTAATACAACCCTGAAGGCTATAGTAAGTGAGGAAGAAAGTCTATTATTTGATTTGAGGAATGTATTAGTCTGTTTTCTGTTGCTATAGCAAGTAGCTGAGGCTGATAATAATCTGTTTTGGAGGCGGACAGTCACACTACTGGCTATAAAGAGGACCCCATTGGGCTATGTCACATCATGGTAGATGACCACACAGCTGGAGCATATGTCCCAGGGACAGATCACATTGTGAGAAAGGAAATCAGGAAAAGGGGAGGGGCCTCTCTTGGTCCTTTATAACAATTCACTCTTGTGAGAACTGTGGTTCCATGAAAATGACATTAATCCCCTCTGAGAGACATTCCCCTAAATGGCTTCATTGCCTTGCACTAAGCCCTGCCTCTTTAGGTTCTTCTGCCTCCGTGCACGGCCACATGGGGAGTGGAGATTCTAGCACATGAGTCATTATAAACGGGACATAGTCAAGCCATATCCTGACTGTAGCAAGGGGATACATTCTCTAAGAATGCTCTGATGGTGGATCTGTTAACTAGCATTTGCTCCCTCAAATAGTTATTCAAAGTTTCACAGATTGCCTGCTGTTCCCATTAAATGTACCACTCACATTCTCTTAGTCATGATCACTGGCCTCCTCTCAACCTGGCACTCATTCTTATCAAAGCAGGATGTGTGTGTGTGTGTGTGTGTGTGTGTGTGTGTGTGTGTGTGATATATATATATATATATATATATATATATATATGGGATACATTCTGGCTGGAGGCAGCTATAACTTCACTTATCACAACCTATCCCTGGTTGTGTGGGCTCAGGTTCCTCTTCTCCTGTCCGAAATACCAGACTGGGTTCCTGACCCCTGATTCATTCTGTACTTTGGCAGTCATGTGAATTGTGGTTTGTGGAAGTTGGCTAGCACATTCACCCACCCACCTTGTCTCCCTCTTGGGGTTCTGTTTCTGTTTTTCTGCCACTGAGCTCTTGAGTGTTACCTTGGGTGACCATTCTTTGCCCTTGTCCTCTAGAATAAGTGGATGCCATAACAGCTTTGGCTGCACGTCATGGAATCCCTTGTCTTCTGCTAATCTGAAATTTATGGTTTGGCCATGGAATTGCACAACTTATACATCTACGTCCAAGCCTGAATTGCTTCTGTCTCTTTCATTAACCCTTACAGTTTGTTCTCTCTCCTGTTCTGCCCTCCATGTAGCTCTATACAGCCTTGATAGAAAATGTGGAGTGTTGCATCCAAAGATGAGATTGGATTCAAGGACTTTCTTGCTTTGGATCTTCTTTGGAGGCTTGTGACTTTGTCCTGGAAGAATGAAACTAGATTTCATTGTTACGGTCACTGCAAGCCACTGATTATGTCCAGTACGTGGGAATACTATGTAGGGGTGCCATAGGGCTAGGCTTTGCCATAGGACATGCTTCAGTGTACTTCTACACTCCCTTCACCCCAAGGAACGCATGAGCAGATTTGTCTGTAATGGAAAAGCACAGAGATGGTGATTTCAATAGAGAGTTGTCCTACTGAAAAATATATTGCAGAAGTTTTTGGATTATCTAGAACTTTGTTGACATTTTTTCTCTTCTTGAGCTCTCTGCTCAGCTCTAGAATGTAGACAGAAAGTATCTACAAAGTGTTATGGGTTTTTTAAGTGATGTTGGTGAGAAGCCAGTGGGAAGCACAGTTTCGATGTGACAGCACGTGGGTAGGAAGACCTAGGTTGAATCTTGGTTTCTATAATTTTCTAACAGCAAGACCCAGATGAGTGCCTTTCTGCATTTTCATTGTCTCACTTCATACCTTTGGGATGGCAGGAAGAACACATCTCATGGGGCTGATGCCAGATTTAAATGAGCTCAGTTATCTGCAGGTGTCTCTTAAATTTAATCTATGTGAATATCTTAATAGGCCTGCCCATGATATTTGATTTGAGCCACTAAATCCTGTATATAGAAAATGACCAGGCTATTTTTAGACTCTCTCATGTGTCAATAAAGAAACTTAGGAACTTAACAGCCTTCCTCATAGTTACCCATGTCTTCCAAACTTTAGTCTAGTTTTCATTATCATTAACCACAAGCACCTTTTACAAATGCAAACATATAGCTGAGTTTGGTGGCATGCACTTGTATTCCCGCACTAGGGAAAGTGAGACAAGAGGATTGCCTTGAGTTCAAAGCCAGCCTGGGCTACCTGGTTATGTCAAAGGCAGCTTGAACCAGAAAGCAAAATCCTGTCTAAACAAACAAACAAAAAACAAAACAAAACAAAGAAACCAAAGCAACCAAATGTAATCAGTTCTGCAATAGTCATCTCAGCAACACAACCTTGTAGTAGAGTTCAGAGGGCCTTTTGCCTCCCTGGGTGACTAACAAGTGTCCAAGGTAATAGGACCAAATAAGGGAATATGTGGATGACTGAGTCACTTAGAAGAACATTTCTTTCTTTTTTTGAGACAGGATATCATTTTATAGTTCAGGTGGGCCCTGAGCTTACTATATAGCCCAAGCAAGCCTCGAACTCAACAATCCTCCTGCCTCTGCCTCCCAAGTGCTGGGATTACAGGCTTGAACCACCAAGACCAGCATTTGTGGTATGTGGTACTGATTGCCAGTGGTGTGAGTCACCACACCCAGTATTGTTGTATGTGGTTAGCAGGGATTGAACCAAGGATTTTGTGCTTGCTAGGCAGGTGGTAGAACCACTAAACTAAATCTCTGGCCCTAGAAGAACATTTCTTGAGTGTCTACCTCAATAAATAAGGAAAAAGGAACATTCTCATAACTAGAGCAGCTCAAAATAAAATACAGATAAGTATGGGCTGTCCCTTTCCATCAAATGACTAATAAAGCAGAGGTTACCATGTTTGGCTCAGTGGGTAGACTTATAGGCTGGAGGGGGTGATGCTAGAACCACGAAGGATACAACATTAAGCCTTAAGGAGCCACTGATAAGTATAACCCCCACTCACTCCTCTTAGTGTGTAAAAATATGTACCAAAACTCACACATCATAAAAAATAGTAGAGTGGAATTTAAAAAAAACACTCATGGGGAAAATATTAATCTGAGAACAATTGTATCCAAGAACATATTCAAGTATGCCTCCATAGCTAGCTGGCAACTAGCACAAGTTCTGCATTTTATTAGACTCCTAACTGTGCCTACAACAGTGACCTTATTTGAGAGGCATTTCGTAAACACTGACACACAGCACAGGCCCATTTGAGGCCATGAGAAGCTATAGAAGCTCCTTTGGGAGACCAAAGTCCCCTACTCTCTGGGATTATGGAAGTCTTGGAAGGACCCAGCCTTGGAAACAGAGGAGTCTGAACAGTTAAATTTGGCCAGTGGTGTTTTCATGGGCGGTCTAACCTCTTGCACGGAGGCCTAGGATGGGAATGTGTGATGGGTACTTCTCAGGCAGAGCTCACCTGGTCCTATGGGCCAGAAGGCTGGTGGCTTATGCTAGCCATGAACAACATGTCTACTGCATCTCCTCCGGCTCCAATCTGGCCCTTCTCTTCCCATCTGTCACCAGCTTATCAATTCTGCGTTTCTGCCACTGAATTTGGTTCTTTTCCTCTCCTTGTTTCCTTCCCTAACCAAGTGTTATTTAGTGTATTGCTGGGATCATCTGGTCTACCCCCTCCCTATGAACCTCAACCCACCCTGAAGGAAGACTACCTTAGGTAACATGATGCCCCATCTTCCTGGTGGAGTTTGCTCTCATAGGAAGTTAGTTCATTTCTGCATTGGGGCTTTACAAAAGATTGTTTGGAGACATTAAGAAGCCTGTGGCAGTCGAGAAAGCCAGAGAGACAAAAGCGGGGCCAAATCTAGCACTGCAATTGAGGAACAATGTGGAATGGGGGGAAGAAGCAGCAAAGGGATAATTTGAGATTGCTGATCATAGTCTAAGGGTGCTCAGCACCAAATCTGTAGCTTGTTTGCAGAGTCCAAAGAGGGAAGATCTTGTATGAAGAAAACAGTGAGGGGAAGGGGCAGTGGGCCTTCAGGCTGGAGCAGGAATGCAAAATGAGAAAGCCGTTTGCTGCAGGGGGCTTTCATGGAATCTAGTCCCCCACCCCAGTCCCTGCTAATCATTTCATACCACAAGATGGTAACCAGTCTGCTCTGTTCACTCGGTTGAGGCGACGTTTTAATACTTTCTGAAATGTTTCCCACACGCTTCCCCTGCCATGTGCCCTCCTTGTACGTTCTAGAAACGTTACATATACCAAAATCTCCTCCCGGTTCTTTGCTGACTGGAGCTGCATGCTGATTTGAGTTGGATACAGCCAGGAAGCTCTCTTTCCGCCTGTTAAACAAGAAACATCTCCTTCCAAGAAGAGCATACTCCAGTGTTCTTTGTGTGTTGCTAAAGAACAAAGAAGCCCCGTTGCAAAACAGCATTTCACAAGCAGAGCAGGGCTGATCACACCTCTTGCCAAATGTGACTGTGTGTAGTTTTGTGTGGGGGGAAACAGCTTTGTCAAGAGAAAGGCTGAGGGAGGCGGCTCAGGAGAATTTTTAGCAACTGCAGCATGGTGGCGTGGAAAGAGTGGTTGCCTGGGAATTTGGAGACCTGGGTAGCTCTCTGATGCCCTGTGTGACCTTAGACAAGTCAGTTGACCTTCCCGGGCCTCAGTCTTCTCACCTTTAAAACGGATCAGGGGAACAGACTGGATGGCCTCCAAGGTCCTTTTTAACTTCATGCGACTTCACTTTCGGGGGCTGGGATTTAGGGTTTAGCCAATATTCAGCCAGCCCAAGGGACTTTCTAACAGCAAGAGAGAGGCCAGGACAGCTGCTTCAGGGAGTGGCTGGTCCTTGATTAAGGCTCAAATAATTAGCTAAGCTCCCCAGTAAGCCTCCTGAAATTAAGAAAGAAAAAGATGTTTAGTTTCAAAAATAGCAGGCAATGTTTCTTAAAAACCAAATGGCTTGGAGCTTTGTAGGTTTTATAGAAAGACGTAATTTCTTTTCCTCCAGAGCTCAGTGGTTTAGAGTATTGATGCTGGACTTAGTGTGACCTGAATATGACCGCCATCACTAAGAAGTCTGGGCCACGTGCTTTACCAGGAACCTACTTCCCTGGCTTGAGAGACAATCAAATGAAGCTACATTTCGAGGACAATGCCTGGCATTAATTAACTATTCTAAAAGCCCTTATGCTGACCACCTTCTGCTGCTCGACAACCACCTCAAAATGTAGTACTTGTAAAGCATCCTCTATTTTGTTCTGTTCCAAGGTTCTCTAGGTTGGGAGGGCCAGTGTGGGAGTAGGGATGGCTCATCTCCGCTTGGTAATAGTTTGAAAATCAGCTGTTCACTATGGCGAGTACTGGGCTGGGTAGGAAGCTAAGGCTGCGCTGGGACTGGAGACCAGAGCGCCTGCACATGGGACTTCTCTGGGTGCTTGCGCTGCTCTCAGAGTGGCTTACATCTTCATGGAGGCTCAGGACTCCAAGAAAAGGTGTGTGGACTCTCCTCACAAGACAGAAGCCGCTTGGCTGTGTGCAAACTAACCCACAGGATAGAAAGCAGGTTCTAGGGTGGGGCCGGCTCTCCAGAAGAATTCTCTCTGCTCCAGCAGTGTTGCAGCTGTCTTTAAAACCTCAACAGCCATGTAATTATCAGTATTATTTTCTGCACCATAGGATCTAATCTTTACTGTATTAAAAGTTTCTTGAGGGCAGGAGCTCTGTGGAAGGTTGGCAACATGCTTGTGAAAGAGACGAAGTGAACAGCTTTTTAAAAAGCAAAGAATTATATTGGCAGCAGGGTTTGAAAGACCTTGAGCTTTACAGCCAAAGAGATCTGGGGACTCAGAACTCTGAATTTGAAATGTGCCTTTAAGCAAATTATTTATCTTTCTCATACAAAGGATAGAGACAGTAATAGCCAATGAAACAATTAGGAACAATGTATGCAAAATATGCAGTACATAGTTGACCTGACTCAATTTTAGACACCAGGAACCCTGGGACATTGTGATAAGCACACACAAGTTCAAGTCAGATCAGGTTTCAGATCCCGTCATTCTTTGCGTGTCTGTAGCTATGTTTTTGAGTCTTAGGATCCTCATCTGTAAAATGGGTATCATAGCAACTACCTTTTAGAGTTGTCACATAAACCACAAGGACTTTGTCACATACAGCTTCGATCTCAGAACCTGACTCATTGTAGACATTTAATACATGAGACCTGTACATTGAGTGGCCACAGTTAATATGCAATTTGCTGTTCTTCTGTTTGTGTCTTAATTTGTCCATGACTTTATACACTGAACAGCTATGTATTTAATAATAATAACTCTGAATGGCCTCAGTCTTTTAGCCCCTGAATACTGGGGACTGTAGGTGTCTAGATCTGGAAAAATAATCTCACCGGATGAAGAGCTAATCCTTTGGAAAGAGCTCAGGGTCCGAGGCAGGGTGCCCAGTCTAGTGCTCTATTTTAACATACTCATATCTGAGTTTTAACTGCTCCTGTTAACTATAGATGCCAGAGAGCTCCTGGCTTCTGACAGTTGTACCCACTTTGCTCAGAGGTCTATGTATCTCTGTGCCTCACTGGATATGTGCTGTTTCCAACTGCTATGTCACTGTGGGAAAGCATGGTAGGTAGCTCTTACCTTATATCTATTTTCCCCCACTTGGTGCCTATCTTTGAAAACATTATTTTCTGATCACAGAGTTGGAAGGCTATACCATCTCTGTGGGACAAGGACACCAGGACAAACTAGAACACTAGGTTTAAGTTTTCAAGTTGTTTCTGACACCTGCCCTCTGTCTCCATTTCCTCTGGAAGATCTCCCAAGAGATCCAACCTTATGGTTTTCATTTGTTTTCACTTTATGAGTCTAGATAATGTGATAAAAGTCATTGACTTTGTCCTTAGAAAAAGAAAACACAAACACAATATTTTACAAGTGATTTTGAGGTCAATCATGGCCACCTCCCAGGGTGGCATATTTCTCCTGGATGACCCTATCTATCTCAATAACTTTGTTTATGGGCTTCTGATGTCTTGTGGATTCTTTTTTGAGATCATCATGTACCTGTGAAATTGTCTTATGTCTTCTAGGTTTCATGAATCCCTCCATCTGCTCTTTATAGTAGATGTGTGCCAAGTTTTCCCTGACGAAGCTTCAATCAGTCTTCCTAGTGGCAGCCTTTCTTATAATAATAGGAATATCATCTTCTATAACTGTGGGCTGCAGGCTGGTGGGTCTGTGATCATAGGTTTTACCTTCTCCTGGTTGAGGGTTAACTAATGACCCAACTCTTGTCTTGTCTATTGGATGCTTCTTCCCTGAAACTACAGTCTTGACTATTGCAACAAAGAGACTGAACATGATGGCTTTCCATTTTACCTTTGTACTTGTGCAAAGGCTGTGCATGCCTGCTTTCCTGTATCCCGACCTGTTCTTGCAGTTTCTATTAAATCCAGAAGTCACTGGTAGCTTTTAAGAGAATTATCTTTTGCTCAAGTTTGCAAACTTGCAAGCAAATAACTCTACATGAGAAAGCTACAGCTAACACACTCTTGGGGAGAAAGTAGCTCAGTGAGAAAGATTACAGCCTGTGGAGAAAGGTGAGTCTGGATTTGAATCACAGGTTTACCACGAGCCAGCTGGTTGCCCTTCAGCAAGTTCATTTTTCCCTCAGGATGTTAGCATCATAGTAAAACAAGAATAATGAGTTCTGAAGCCCTGGTTCTCGAACTTGACTGCATGTTGGAATCACCAGAGGAGACATAAAATTACCAATGCCTGGGTCTTATCCCCAGAGGTCTTGATTTAATGATTCTGGGGTGCCCTTTGTGTGTTGAGATTATATAAAGTTCACAGGTCTGTTTGGTGCGTAGCAATATTCAAGAAAACTGACCCAAAAAACTTCAAATTATAGAGAAAAATAAATAAGAATATGGAAACCACTTAGCATAAAATAGGATTAATAAAACTCACTCTGTTTTCTTTTCCTTTCTTTTGATGAATAAGAATCACTTGCTTTTGCTGCTGCCACAGTTTCCTTTGTTTGGAGCAGTCATAGCAATATGTGGCAACACAGTGCAGGGTAACCTTGCTTATTTATCCCATGTGAGGTGAAGGCCAATTGTAAATGCAGCTAGAATTATAGAACATACAAAAATGTGATTACTTCCACATTCGTGGGATAACTAGGGCGAGTTCAACAATGCTTTGTGAGAACATTCTATGGAGTAACTGCTTTAATGGATAGACAAAATTGATTTATAATTACCATGGCAACAGCAAAATGGAATGATGTCTTCCCGAGGGATGTGGATCAGGACCCAGGAGGATCATCTCTCATGTCTGCCTTGCAACCTGCTGGGTGACCTTGGCTCAAGCAGTACATTTCTCAAGTCCTTGGTTTCCCTAGAGCCCATTTTCCAATCTGTCCACCTTCAGTGGATTTTTTTTTTTAAAAGGCGATATATTGACATGACAAGTCTTAAAATAATCATGAAAAGATGCTGTAGAAAGAAAAATGGAAGCAGGGCCTTGAGTCTTATGGAAGACAGAAGTATAGATTCTGTTCCCCCACCTTCTGCCTTCCCTTTTATCTTCATAAAGTCCTTTTTAAAGAGGATGCAAGGAGAATTTTCCATTGTCCCAATGGTTTCTCGACCTCAGTCCTCTTGAAATTTTGGTTGGATTTTTTTGTTATTGTTGAAGAAAGACATCTTGTTTATTATACATTATGTAGCAATACACCTGACCCCTATCCATTAAAGTCTAATAGCCCCCAAGCCATGTGGCAACCAAAAAATACTTCTAGACATCACCAGATGTCCCCGCAGTTAAGCTCTATAGTTTCACATAGTTTAGCTCTATCTCAGTGAAGCATGTTTACATTACTAAAGCAGTGTAAATGGTATATGCACAGTGGTTACCTCTGTAGTGCCCATAGAGGTTTTCCCATATGTCCTTGGACTAGATAGCTCCTGGAAATCCTTATGGTCATTGGTACAAATAGAAGTTTTGTGTTAAGAGAGAGGTTAATAGTAATAATAACACCCACCATTTATTGAGTGTTTATTCATGCTATTCACACAGTGAAGTGCTTTATATATTACATTGTCTCAGTTAATACTTACATTGACAGAGTCTGCAAATTAGTGGCCAGTTGGCCAAATCTAGCCCTGAAAAGTGTTATGCTTGGCTCACCATGGTATTGGCTCATATACTTGGGTTTTTTATGTTAATTTCTCACTCAACATTTTACAATTGGGTGAATACCATATAAATCTATTTCTAGCCTCTTTTTAAAAAAAAAATTGGAAAATCTGAAAACAGCCAATGAACTTGGTTCAATGGCAGAGTTGATGGACTTTGGGATGAATCCCATCTCCATTTTACTACATTTTTCACTGCTTCTATGGTAACTCCACGCTGAGGTGTATCACCTGCTGTTGGGCACCATGCTATGTTTATTTCATTGAGGCCAGCTTTCTCTACTTATATCTTCAGTCCAAGCTTTTGTAACCCTGGCTTCTGCCTGACAGCAATACTGTGTGATGTATTACAGTTGTCCTATTAAAGGTGGGAAAACAGAAACCAAAGAAAAGGGAAGCTCTGATTCAGAGTCACACAGCAGATGAAACTGTGAGTGGAGCCTGAGGTTTCCTGTTCAGCCCCACAACTCCGCTTTGCGACACAGACTGCTGGCTGGTGATAGACTGGCTCTCTTTGCCTCCTGATAGGCTCTAGCCCGATCGTCTGCATCTTTGGGTTTCATTGGAGAATCAAATCTTAGTATCCCTTTTGCTCACCAGGAAATCTGCATGCCACCAGGATGGGAAGTGTATCTTCTGAGTATAGCTCCCCAAGCTTTGTATTTTTTTTTTCCTGTGTTGTTGTCACTTTTGGGCTGTGTCCAAGGCTGCTCACACACTCCCACGTAGCCCAGGGGCCAGCTGGTGTGATGCTGCCTGAGACAGGGCCGCTTGCCTGTGGGGAGGATGTGATTGCTTTAGGAAATTAAGTGGGAGTGATTAATTAGGAAATGTACTGAGGACGCTAGAAAGAAATAGCAGAAATGAAAAAGAAATTGGATCCTTAAATACAGAATGCTTCTGGCCACATGGCTGAGACTGTGCTCCATGGAGCAGAAAGCGTTTGCTGCTGTCCTCTCTGATGTTGTTGCTTTTGGGTCAGCATTCCCTGTAGGAGGACGCTGACAGGGATGAGGAAGTCAGCTGGCCAGCGTCATCTTTTGTTGAATGGCAGGCGAAGATGCAGGGAGACTTCCAGGAGAAGCCTACCAGAATGCAGGGAACAGGAGGACTCAGGACTCAGAAAGACCCAAGTTTCCATTTCTGATGCATCCTTGCTGGATTCTAGTCAAATCTGAGTCTTGCGTGTGCTTCTCTGTGTAAGCAGCACTGATGAGTGTTGCAAGAAATTAATGAAGAAAATCATCAATGAACACAAGCATAATGACTGTGACTCAGTAATATACTCCAGGCACTACTCTAGAACATGGTTTGTATTTCCTTAGTTCTTATAACTATCCTATGACATTGGTACTGTTTTTACAGTTGAATAAGACACCGAGGGAATATTGTTTACTCAGTATTACAAAGCTCCTAAATGGCAGAGCAGTTCCCATCAGTATAGCTCAAGAATCTGCGTTCTCCCCATGTAAATGTTCTGGCTCTTATGTATATTGTAAGTTCATATATAACATTATGTGGTCAACATCTAAGATGATACTTATGTGTTATAATTTATATAGCACTTATCAATATAAAATAATTTATAAAATGTCTCATGCTAGGTCAAGCCTAAGGAACTGGATTTGCCAGTAGAAAGGTTGAAAGCAATTTCATACAGCTCCTTGTCATGCAGGTTGAGCATTCCTTACTAAAAAATCCAAAGCCTTTGAGTTCAATCTTCAGTATTGCAATAAAATAAAATAATAAAAAAATTAAAAATCTGAAGATAGGAATGTTCCAAAATCTAAAACTTGTCAAGTGACACCATGATACCACAGTGGAAAGTTCTACACCTGAGCACATGTGATGGGTCAGTCAAAATGCAGGTGCTTTTGAAATACTGTACACAGTCCCTGTGTATAATGTGGATATGAAACACAGGTGAATTTTACACTTAGACCTGTGTCCCATCCCCAAGATAGCATGCTGGAGAGAACACAATACCCAATAAAGAGACCTATTTTTACTCAGATCGCACCCAGCCCCGTGGAGTCTTGTCATGTGACACACCTTTCTTCACTGACTCCAGCTTGGCTTTCAGTATGACAGTCTTTAAGTCTAATCAAACTTTTAGGTTACATACAAGTGAAGTATTGGACCAAGGAGCTACTTTTTTATTCTATGAGACTTTAATATTTTCACTATGTTTCAGTCTAATAACAAAGCACCCCGTCAGGCCAAGTTGAGTTCTGCTGCCTTCCACATACTAAGAGTTATAGTGCTGCCCATATGAAATACCACCTTTCTCTGACTTTGTAGCTCATTTCTTCTGCATTTTCTCTGTGGTTTTCGTGGTACAGCCAGACTCTTGCTGTTCTTACTGAATTTTTGGCCTGTTCTTTCACCTTTGCTTTGTAAACTCTAACTCCAGTGCCATCTGTGGACTGTTTCACAGTGAAAGATCTCTCTGACCCCACGAAGGGAGAGCACTGGGGCTTTGCAGAGAGTCCTGCATGGTGGCTCTGCTCTTTTCCTGAATCGCTTGCCAAAATGAGCTTGGAGAGCTCCGTGGCTCACACAGAGAAGAAACAAGAACGAGTTCCTCATCCTGAACTCCAGTGTGTGCATAGCTAGATATTCTCAGTTCTTTCAGTCAGCCTGAAAGATGATTGGGAAAGCAAGGCAGAGTCTGCCCCCATCTTGGAGTGGCTTTTGTTTCCCAGGGAACCCTGGGAGGTCAGGGGAATTAGATGGAGCAGTTCTGTTTGGGTCTGTGCATTAATGTGGAATTCGTAGTAACAGTTACAGATACATCATATTGACTCTTCACAGTGTCCCAGGCACCATGCTAAGTGTTTTCATTGTTCCATTCCCAATGCTTACAAGAATAGGATTAAGGCCAAGTTGAGGGGCAGAGCGATAAGTAGGATACATACATTGTAATGCAAAAGCTATAATTTAGGCCAGTCTGTTCAGTTTGCTCCTTTCCACAATCCTCTACAGCTTAACATCTTTTTATTTCCAAAGTGCTACCAGGTGGCTCTCCTGATGCTAAAGCTGAAGGTAGGATGGATCCCCTGTCTTACACGCACTGTAACAGATAGAGCTGGTGGTTGCTGAATGAAGGGCCCCTGGTATTAGTGATCTTAGTTTCTTCCTGGATCTTTCGTAAATCCAGATTTCCTACTGTAGTTTCCAAATCACATCCACAAGAGAGGCAGGGAAGAGTTGTGCAGGACAGCAAATCCGTGGGATAATACAACACTGGAAATAGGAGATTCTTTCCTTCATCACTCATTCATCGATTCAACAAAGCCATGTGCAGTGCACACACATGTGGTAGCGACTGGTAAGCTATTGCTTACCCCACCAACTTGCTCCTGCACAGAATGAGCCCATTATAGCTACTAGGACAAATATAAATAAACAGCAAACCAAACACAAACAAAACACAAAACAAACCTCAGAAACAAGTGCTTGGTGGGGACATGGAGAAGTTGATAATCTCATAAACTGCCCTTGAGGATGTAAAGTGGCCCACCCACTGAGGCAAACACCATGGCAATTCTTCTATTAATTATCACACTATCCAACAATTCCATGCCTAAGACTGTGCCCAAAATAGTTGAAATCAAGGGAAATTGTGTGCCAATGTTCCTTATGGCATTAGTCACAAGAGTTGAAAGATGGAAATAACCCAAATGTGTGTCGGCAGATGAATGAAGATCAGCCATATTTTATACATGCAAAGGAATTATTCAGCCTTCAATAAGAAGAGAGTTCTAATCATGCTACATCAGGGATGAACTCTGAAAGCATTGTATTCAGTAAAAGGGATCAAGAACAAGTATCATAGGATTCTACATATTTATATTATAGCCATTTCATACACAGGAAGTAGATTCAAGGGTGATATGGAGCTGAGTGAGGAAAGAATGGAGAGTTAGTGCTTAATGGGGACAGTTTCCGTTTAGGATGATGAATGTACTTAACACCATGGTGTTGTGCATTTAAAAATAATTAAAATTGCAAATTTAATGTCATTTATACTTTACCACAATTTAAAAAAAAAAACACACCTTGGGGCCAGAGGGTTAGCTCAGTGGTTCCAGCGCCTGCCTCACAAGCGCAAGGTCCTGAGTTTGATCCCAGTGACCACATAGAATGCTGGGCGTGGTGACTCACACCCACCAGTAATCAATACCACATACCACAGTGCCTGGGGTGGTGGCTCACACCTGTAATCCCAGCACTTGGGAGGCAGAGGCAGGAGGATTGCTGAGTTCAAGGCTTGCCTGGACTACATAGTGAGCTCAGAGCCAGCCTGAACTACAAAAGCGAGACCCTGTCTAAAAAAATAAAAAACAAAACAACAAAAAAAAACACCTCATCAAAGAGAAACAAAGAATCTTTGCAAAGAGGAAAAAATCCCATAGAAATCTCATCTCAGCAACCAGACTTCTGCTTAGCACAAGGCTGGCCTCTAGTAGATGCACATTTCTTTTTTTTGCTGAGCCAAACTGGGAACACAATAATCCTATTTGTAGTTGCAAATGGCAGTAAGGCTGTGGAGTGTAAATTTTACTACCATGGCAACTGTAGAACACAAAGATGATAAAAATGAAAATGCAGGAATATTTCTGGCAGGTGGGTTCAGCTGGAGGTAACATCTCTCCTTATAGGTAAATGCAAGATTGGAAGGAGAGTGGATTATTAATAATTGTTATAAAAATTCAGACTCCCTAATAGACAGGGTCCTTTGTTCCAGTTGAGGGCATCTAGGCAGCTTTTTGGACAAACTGAAGGAGGTAGAGATAAAGTCCAAGTTGGAGCGGACTCCAGCAATCTTTTTTAGAAGCTGTCAAGGAAGACAAGAGGCTAACCACACTCATGGCCATTTGCTCACAGCACATTTCCTATGCTCAGGAAGAGGCAGTGTGGGTCTGCAGATTTCCTGGGCAGCTGACAAAGTCACAGCTGGCACCTGGAGGAAAGAAGAAAGGCAACAATTTAGTTTTTAAGGAAACAGACCTGGGAGAAGATAAAAGGGACTTGTCTGGCTGTGTTGTTTCATGGGCCAGAATATCTCTTTTAGAAGAGGAAAATGGTTCCTAAATGCTGCTGTGAATTTTGTGTGGCCTTCAGTTGTTCTCTCTGCATTTAGGCTAAGATCACCATTTTTTCAATTGAGGAGAAAAGACATTGTCCCTCTTAATCTCTCCCTCTTTTCCTCTCCCTTTCTTCTCCCTGTTCCCCCTCCATCCCCCGTTGGGAACAATCCTATTTGGGAGGAAATAATTGAACAGTCTGGACTATATGACTGGGTTGAGCTTTCCTGCCTGCAGATGGACTTGGGGACTTTTGTCTTCACTTCTGGTAGCAACAAGGACCCTCGTGGTCTCACATGCTGTGATGCTCTAGGGCAGAACTACACCAGGATCTACATAATTCCTCAAGGACTATGGCTGCCATCTGCTCTGCCCTGTGGGATCTTCATCTACATAATTCCTCAAGGACTATTGCCCTGTCTGCCCTCCCTTCCATGTTTCTTGAGTCCTTTGTTGCTTGAGATGTATGGAATAAAAGATGTGACAAGCTTGGGTCTGTTTTTACTACCTAGAGTAGCATGGATCAGGCCCAAGCTCAGCTTCTTCTTAAGTCTCATTTTCTGCCTGTTTATTATTTTGCCTTGTGCTGTCAAAATCACAGGAGACTAGAACTTGCTGCAAAGGTTCTAGGTACATCCCCTTTTCCTGTTTCCCACATTCATGCCTTCTCTCTCCTGCAGGATCTCCACCCTGGCTCCAGCCCACCTTCCTTTTCTCCAGACTTGCTCTTGAGTTACTTCTCCTTCCATCACTTTATATATGTGACTCAGTGACACCAAAAAGAACCTAGCCTGATACTACACCTGGATGTGTCCCATCAACAAGGACTCTAGGTAACCCGTGAAAGAAGGCAGAGAAACTTTCCAACAGTAGAATGGGTGTTGGAGCTAGGACTCCATGAGAAACTCCCTTTGACATGTGGTAGATGAATCACAGAACCCCACTTAGCTCATTGGATAAGAGGGTGTGATGAGACCCACATTAAGGGTTCATGTGTGCATTCCATATGCACACATCTGTGAGCCACAAGCTTCTCTACCCAGCCTGCATGTAAACATTGCTAAGGACTCCATAGCTACTGATGTGTTGAAGAAGCCAAGCAGCCATTTTGTGTTAGTGGACATGGACTAGTCAGCTTGAAAAATCCCAGGCAGGCATAATTCACACATGCCAAGGTAGCACCTAGTTACAAAGCATGGTGCAAAGAGGTAGCATTTGTACATCACTTCCAGTATTTACTGCTTCCAACTGACTGCTTTACATCCGTTACCATGTTTATTTTTTATTCCAACCCTATGATGTCTGTACTACTATTATACCCATTCTCTGGAAGGAAAAAAACCTGCACCTCACTGGGTACAAATAACTCCTTCAAGATCATCCAACCAGTAACTGTGCAAAGCCAGAAAGTGTGACTGTGGAGCTCAGGAGCTGAACCAACATTTGGGGTACCTGTGGGCCCAGTTTTATTGTGGTCAGTTTGAAGGCTGTGCCAGGAAGGTGAGAGTCTTCAAGTCAGAGACTTGCGTTATAATCACTCAGTCTCTGATATTCTTCTAGCATGAATGTTTCTCAGTGTGCATGGGCAGTGTTGCTTCTCCAGGCTTTCAGGCTTCCATTCTCCTTCATGCATTAATGAGTTCATCTTTCCCCTCATTCTGTCCACATTCATGATCAGAACAGCCTCCTCACACCAGACTGCTCAGGTTGAAGAGCATTTCCAAACGCTGAGTAGCCCCAGGCCCTGCACTTGTGATTTGTACACATCATCCCATGTGCTCTACATAGATGCCTCATTACCTCTTCCTGCTACCTTACAGTTGATAGAAAAAGAAGTCTTATATATAGAAGTAGAAGTAATTGCCTCGGCCTCCCCCCTACGATGTCAGTGTCAGAGCCAGGATACAAATTCTTCAAAGCTTTCATCATCCCAGACATGGGTCTTCCATGTTTCACTTCCTGTATCATTAGTTGTTTGTCTAGGAACCAGAATCACGGCAGGGCTTCTTAAAACTGACTGCTGGCTCCTGCCCTAGACAGAGGGCTCCAGTGAAGTGGGTTAGGATGAGGCTGACACTGTGCAGTTGTAGAAAGTTCCCCAGGTGATGCTGATGGGCTCAGGACCCTGGCTTTGGGGTTCCCTGCTCAGGTCAGAGGTTATTAATATAGGATCCTGCCTTTGTTGTCCCTTTAGCATTGCACAATTCCTGCTACAAAGCAGCTGCCTGAGAGGTGTTTGTTACTTTGAGTTGTCAGCTGCACACCTGTTTGTCTTTTATGGACCACATTGTGTTTTTATATCCAGTTTAAAGATTCTCAGGCGTTGCTATGTAGGGTGTGAGGCCCTCGGTGTCAGGGACTTTATATTTCTTAATAGCTATGCAGAGTCTTACAAACAGAGGTGTTTGGTAAATATTAGCAGATTGGCTGGTTGATTCCAAGTAATCCCCCTAAGACCAAAATTGTAAGCCAGATGAAGTTCAGGACTCTAGCTGTCGAGATAACCCTGAGATACCTACAAGATGTAGGTGTGCAAGCCATGATATATAGTCAATGTGCAGTAGTATTTGTTGAATGACTAAAACTAGTATAGCTTTGTGGCCAGAAGCTTGAAAGTCTACCTGCCATCTTTGGCTTGATTCCAGCTTAGGAGTTCAGCCTCCAAACACACATTGGCAGATGGAATTTTCCAGGGCTTGCGTTCACCTCCAACAAAGATTCTCAGCCCTAGCTGCACATGGAAGTCACTTAGGACTTGAACGCAACATTATGCCTTGTATCTACTCTAGGGATTCTGGGTTAGTTGGCTGTGATTGTGGCTCAGGCTACACAAGCTCCCCCAGGGGACTTGAATGTGCATTTGAAGCTGGGAACCACCGATTGAGAGCATTTGGTTGTGTGATTATTCTTTTCTTCCTCCTGGTGTTTATAGAGCCTCTTCATGTAGATGCATCTGTATGGCACTGCAGATATGTGTGAATGCGCACACACGTGTGCAGGGAAACAGGGAGTCATCCACTCCTCTCGAGTAGTACAAAGTGTGCATCTCTGTCTAACCCTGAGATGAAGGCCCAGGACCTGGAAGTCAAGCTCAGGGAAGAGCTTCCCAGGGTACCTGAGGCATCGAGGAAGCTTGCTTCCCTCTCCCTGGCCATGGTGGTTGCCTGCTGGTTGCCACGTTCCACGGTGAGGGCCCCTGTTCCAAGGCTCAGACAGGCCTGGGGTCTGAAGGTGGGTGGTTTGGCTGTTGCAAAGCCCTTTTTTTCTTTCTCTGTTCAGTAGGGGCAGTGCTCCCAGGGGCTGAAGTGTGGGTTTAGCCTCTGGCACCCTGTGCATCAGTGCTGAGTTTGTTCTTGAGTTTCTTGGTAGAAACACACACACGGCTACTTGAGCCCCTTGAGCTGGCAGCGAGCGGTGGGAAAGGCCGGGCCAGGGTCTCCACCCCAGCAGGTTGCCTGACTCAGCACAATCCTGGTGTAATTAAGCATGACAAGAATAAAATGGGGAAAGGGCCCGTGCTTACCCATGTGCACTCGGTCCAGGTCCCAGGGGCCCTGGGCATTCTGAAGTGCCAGCTGCTCTCAATTTTATTGGAGCCAAGGCTTGGCTCAGCTGCTGGCATCTCCAGCTTTAGGTCACTGGAAGCTGGGGTCTGTTTCACCAGCCTGCAGGATCAGGTCTCCTTGAGAGATTGTGGGGGTGAATAACTCTCACTCTCTTCCTTCTCTGTTTCTCTTCTCCTGTGGCTTTGGCAGCTGTGAGAGACACAGTCATGTCAGTATCTTCAATCACCCAGTGTTGTTTGAAAAGTACCTCTAAGTAAAGCACTGTGCTGGGTACCACAGCAAGGACTGATTCTTTGACTTGACTTGCTTCCTCACTCATCCTTTTCCTGTACGGAGGAAAGTATCCCATCACTATAAAGCCTGGAGATAGGCTTTATAAATCGAGCTACCTACCTAGGCAAGATGGGTTATATAAACAAATAAGTTGGGTTGCCTGTGAAATCATAGGGAGTAAGAGCACCATGGTAAAGTGGGGACCCCATCCCCAGCTAAAAGCCATTGCTGCAGTGTGTCCTCCACAGGTTCATGTGTGCTGCAATCTTGGTTCCCAGTGTGGGATTGTGCAAGTGGTGAAACCTCTAAGGGGGGGGGGGGGCAAGTGCAAGGGAATTAAGTTAAGGGGTATTGTTTTCAGAAGAGATTATTAATACAGTTTCGGTACAATCCAAGGCAGTTCCCACGAGAGTGTATCAAAGTAAGAACAAGTCTGACCCCTGGATCTCCCCTGCTTCCTTCTGGTCCTGTGGTCTCTTCCCATTTGCCCTGTCATGGTGGCGACCAACAAGAGGTCTTCACCAGAGGCTGAGCAGATGAGGCTTCCTCATCTTAAGAGGATCAGCCTCTGAAACTACGAGCTAAGGAAGACTCTTTCGTTTGTAAAGTACTGAACAACGGGTATTATGTTATAGCAGCAGAAAATGGGAAAGTTATTGGAATTTAAAGCAAAATGAAACAAAAATAGCTTTTTGCCAACCAAACAAAGAGAAATCCATCTGTTGGGACCTATGAAATGTGACACCCATTCTGGCCACTCTGTGGGGGTAAGTCCCAGCTACAGACCCAGAGACTTGTTTCTGTTGAGAGTGCAAATACAGAACCTCAAATGGGCTTATGACCTTGGACATGTTCTCTCCTGGAGCTTGTTTCACATATGCTGGTCATGTAAGGAGCCAACATGGAATGAACCAGCTAAGAAAGTTTGCAGAATCAAGCTAGGTGAACTTAGAGTGAACCTGGGCTTCTGGGCAAGAGTGTAGATTGCAGTCAGTCGAGTTGCAAATCAGACTGGTCACTTTGTTCTCCATGTATGACCAGATGACTCATCTCTTCCCTACTGTTCCTGGAGTGACAAGAGAAATGGGCAGGGAGAAGGAATGGGGTGGAATCCTCAACCTGTTGCCCAGACTTGCTCTAGCTCAGGAGTGGGCCACAGTGCAACCCTTGATGCTAAGAACTCAAGGAGCTTCTGCTTTGTACCCACCCAGGTTCTTTCTGGTGTTCTGTTGTCCTCTTCTTAGGCTTTCTTCAGTGCTGTGTTTGGTTGTCTATCATTAGTCTTTGTGCCGACTTCTCCCCAGGGGGAGGAGGATCCTGTAGTACTTTCCTAAATTCTCATCCTCCTGAGTTCTACCTGTGATGAGAGTTTGTAGAAAGGGTTCTGCATAGAAAGAAGTCTCTGTCAGCACAAGGGTCCTTCCTTTAAGAGGCAGAAGAAGAAACACAACAGACTTGAACTTAGGGAATGACAGTAGCAGTTTCCTTTCTCTGGGATTTGAAGTCTTCACATAGCTTCCAGGGCTTTCTTACTTCTGATGTGGTTCTATTTTTAGCATTCATCTCTCAATCTATAGGAATCCCCCACTGTTTTATTTGCCCATCTGTGTATCTAGGAGTTTATGTTTTCCACGGGGAGTGTGTTATACAGACCTGGTCCTACAGGGCTCTTTGCTTCTTTCCTATGACAGGCTGATTCCGTGCAGTGCCCCATGCACCAGCACCATGGCCCTAAGCCACGTCAGAGTAAACAAACCACAGATGGAAATTGCAGCCATCAGAGGAGAGAAGTCTTTAATTTCAGCTTAAAATAGCCCACAGCCTGAAGTGTTTCAGGGACCAGGAGCAAGGTGTAATCGTAGGGGTGGGTGTTGAGGACCTATCGCAGGATGACTGAGCTGGGACCATGGGCTGGAAGAGGAGCAGGGCTAGGGATTGGGGGTCCGAGCTGGAGCCCTGCATAGTTCATTTGAAGTTTGCCTTTTGGATCTCTTTCATAAAGGAAGAGTGAAAGACAGCAATAAAAATACACAGAACCTGTTCTCTCCATCTGGGAAGCCTACTGCCTCCCCTTTCTTCAAAATCCTGTGCCGTTTTGTTATTACATTAACTATCGGTAGAGCAGCCATGTTGCTGAAATCCTAGGTCACCTTCCTATTATATGCTTTCTCCAAGGATTTTCATCATATGTACTGAATAGCTCCAGGAGTTGTATAGGCAGTAATCCTGACAATAATAAAAGCAGGCACCTGAGCATCCATAGGCTGGGTAGTATTCTACATGTTTTTATGACATGTATAAATTGGCTAAACTCTGAGCCCAACCCAAGAAAGAAGACACCTATGTTACAAATTATCCCCATTTTTCAGATAAGGAAATGGAGGTGTGGAGAGTTTCAGTAGCTCTCAGTGACCTGTTGCTACATGTGGTAAGCCAAGGGAGAATGGCCCCAAGTCTGATGCCATACCTCTCACTGTGCTGTTTTACCCTCTGTGCTCTTTGATGATGGTTCTTCTTCTGCTTATTGCCCTGACTATCATTGACTTGTTTTTAATTGGAGTAGAGGAGCTCTTAGATCGGGGATCAACAAACATTTTGTGAAAAAGGCCACCAGTAATTATTTAGACTTGAGGGGCCATAGCATCTCAGAGACACCTCAGATTTGTCTGCATAAAGTGAAAGCCACCATCGACCCAATCCAAACAGTTGAGTTTGGCTGTGTTCCAAGAATGTTCTATTTATGGACAATGAAATTTGAATTTCATGTAGTTTTTATGTGTCATGAAATATTATTCTTTTTTTTTTCTAACCATTTAAAAATACAAGAACTATTCTTGGCTCTTGGTCTATACAAAAATAGGCATTGGGCTTGATTTGGCCTGGGGACTACAGTTCGTGACCCATGCCCTAGGACATAGGAACCTGAAAGGCTATGTATTCAGTTTATTCTGTACCTTCCCAGGCCCTCTCCTGGTCCTGGCACCTGGTGTCCACCCATAAGCGCTGACTGAACGACTTCCTGGTCAGCTCCGTCAGGCATGCTGGCTAACTTGGAAATACTGCTGATTTTTAGAGAATCAGTGAAAATTTCTTCCTTCAAAGCAGGAGGTAGAAATCCAATCCTTGTCACAATGGCTGAGAAGAGGGCAGGAACCCTGCTGTGAATCTTCAAGGATATTTGTAGGAGAGTGTAGAGGATTTTTAAAATATAAAGTACAGTGATTTATTCTTCACAAATAGACCTACAAATAGAATGTGATTCATAATGGGAAACAGATTTCCCCCCTCAAGATAAATGGAATGTCCCCACCTCCCAAACTGAGAAGAGAATTGTTTCCTCTTTACAAAGGAAACAAATTGGATTCTCTAAGGAATAATCAGAGAAGTTTCAAATTGTCATAATAAGCAAGATATGGTTTCTCCGGATGATGAAAGGAGGCTCGCTTTCCTTGAGCCTGGACATGAAGGATTGGTTGGAGAATCACATGGGCCGTTCTCCCTCCCTGGCTAATTCCTGTCCCTTGGCATTTTATCAGAGCCAGATGGCGGAGAGTGGCTGCCGCCTGAACAGGCTTGGTGGGCCTGCCCCAGTCCTGCTGTCTTACTGCGAAGACATTCTCCTCCTTTCCAGCTCTTCTCCACTCTGCTGAAGGAGTTCTCCACTGTATGCCCGCTTCCCGATTGCTGCGGCTCGTTTCGATCTGTGGGAGGGGGCAATGCAGAGGGCACACTGGCCAAGGCAGAGGCACGCTGTGTGGAATGAACATGGTGGGCGCAAGGGGACCTGACTGTTGCAAGAAGTTGGGGCTAGAGCTCTGGACAGCTGGGGCAAGGGACTGAAGCTTGTCAGGGGAAGTGGGGCACCATGAGGGTTTGGGGGGACCCACTGCTATGACCTTGGGCAGAAGTCAGCACGAG
Source organism: Thryonomys swinderianus (assembly GCA_004025085.1). NCBI lineage: Eukaryota > Metazoa > Chordata > Mammalia > Rodentia > Thryonomyidae > Thryonomys > Thryonomys swinderianus. The sequence continues at coordinate 8,928 of PVIC010002071.1, read as the reverse complement.
CTATGTTTGGCCAAGTGCCGCTGTGCACAGATGATGAGAGTTGGTCCAAAAGTCAAAGTAGTGTGGGTGGTAGAGATTGCAGCTATTGGACCCCAAATCTTGATTTCCTGGGCCTTTGCTGGGTCTAGAAGATATGCACAGGATCCTGCTCAGTCCTTATGTTTGTTGGTCTCAGGCTAATGAAGGAAACAAACTGGTACCTTCAGTCCATTCTTTAAAGCTGAGGCACAAAGAGCATGAACGTAGCCCACCCAGCTCAGTCTTTTAGAGTCTGCTCCATGGGGAGTACTTAGAAGATGTGTGAACTAGCGCAAGTTACTGAAGCTCTCTAGGCCTCAGTTTCCCATGAAATGGCCGTAATAGTAATATCTACCTCAGAGGATTGCTGTGAAGATTCAAAGGAAAGAGCACCTGATATATATCGTGAGAGCTCAGTGTGTGGCAGGCTACTATTAGTCACAATCTTTTTTTCCAGCAGTTCTGATTTCCTACATTTGTACAACTTTTTCAGTTTATAAATTCCTTTCTCTCACGTTATCTTATTTAGTCATCTCCGGAGACCTCTGAGGTTCAGGAAGCGCTACAAAGACATTTTATAGTCAGAACAGGGAAAGCGTTGGTATAGAAAGTGGAGAGACCACTTTTGAGTGGCACCACTTTTCCTCTCTCCGGCAAGAGGAGGAGGCTCGAAATGGACCAGCCAGGAATCTTCTATGGCGCCATCGGATGACACCCAGAATTTCCTTCTGCTGAACCTGTGCAGACCTGTCTCTGATTTCCTGCGTGTCACTCGACAAATTCCCTCCATGTGTGAAATGAACAACAAGGCCAACTCTCGCTGGGGGATGGCGTTAGCTCCAAGTTGCATCACATCCCCTCCCTCCCCGCCCCTCCTCCTTCGCAACAGACCTTAACATTATTCTGTGATTACTGCGAATCATCCTCCCCAAATGTGCATCAAATTAAAGAGTTATTAGGGCATGGCAGGACATGTTTATGAGGAAGAATTTCCTTTAAAGTCACAGCTCAGCCTGAACTCACTTTATTAGTGTTTATACAAAGTATGTAGTTGGTTCCAGTGCAAGCCATGTTTATATTCCTGCAGCAATCGTTGCATTCTTTGGGCTGCTCCTTCCTGTTTTCTTAGAGTGATTATTGCACTGACTTTACAAGTTAATAGTCTGTGCGCGTGCTGTGGCTGGTCGGGCTTAGAGGTCTGGGCCATTCAGAGTCATAACCATGATGTAGCCTGCTATAGACTGAGATGGCCTCAAGCCCACATGGGTAGGAAGGGGGGATTCCCAAGAACAAAGATGTGGAAGACAACCAAATTAGCCACAGATTACGGTGGCCATGAAGGGCCAGAATTATCTGATTGTCTGATGTTTGGAGACTTGGTAGAATTCCAGGTCTGACTAGGAAATGCTCTAAATTTGGCAATTAATTTGTAGATGTGGAAATCACAATGAGGCCCCCTTGTGAGGAGTTTTGTGGCTGTACATAGGTGACCATTAGTATTAATTTCACTAGGATAGACCCAGTTTCTGCCTGTTTTCCTGGTGTAATAATTAGATGTGTCCTCTTTGACACAAAAGTATTGAAGTCTGGATTGTAAATTACATGGTCTCTCTAGTTCTGATACTCAAATTTAGTGTTATAAGGAAAACTTAGATATTGACCTTGAATCTCAACCTATTCTTAATGAAAAACAAGTCTAAATTAAAATAATTTGATAGTGAGTTCAAGTTCAGATCATTTGGTCATTCAGCAGACATTTATTTGTGCCTTAGATGTGCCAGGCATTGTGTTGAATCCTGGGAATTCAAACACCAACATGATATGATCCCAGCTCCTAAGAAGTCTGTTAATTTAACTAAATTTGGGGTGTGTTATTGAAATTATCTGATCAGATCATTTCAGTTTCTCTTTCACCTTTCAAAACTCTGTATTTATTTTTGATAAGTTTTCAGGAACCAATATTTAACTGGCTGGGTGTGAATGCTCATTCAGTATTTCGTAGCTTGTGACCACAGACACAGATATATGCCTTGATCCCATGCCTCCATGTCCATCCATCAAATGGGGCAATGATAGGATTGATTTCATAAACTCAGTATGAAGGTTAAATGAGGCTCTGAAATTGAATCACTTAGCACAACTTGACACATAGTAGACAGTACACATTGGCTCTTGCATCATAGTTACTGATTCAATAGAAATTTGTTTAGACTCAAACATAGCGGGCTGAAGTGTTTACCTCTATTGATTGGAGTTAGTTGGCCTTAAAAAAAAATCTTGTTTCTTTTTTTCTTCTCGTGTTTTTTTCTTTCCCTTCTTTCCTTTTCCCCACCTCTCCTCCCTTGAACATTTTCTTCCTATTTCACAATATACATTATACGTTATTGCATGTCTCAAATGTATCAATAAATGTTTTAAAATTCTTGTTTAAGGTAAGATATGTTACAGGAGTCCAAAAGCCAGTAAGAATTATAGATTGTGACTCTAGCACATCAACCAGTTTATTTTCCTCCTTTTAAAAATGGGGTAGTAACTTTTCCAAGATCATGTTCTAAGTTAGACACAGAGAATGAGAAATACCATGGATGCCTAACATCTGGGCCAGCGTTCCCCTCTGTGGTATAGTGCCAGGTATCTCCTCAGCACAGAGGGGGTTGTGCTGTGGGAGCAAATAATGCATCCATGGCAAAATAATAAAACTACATTTCTTCTTCTCCCTAATGTCAAAATTCAGTGCAGACGGTCCAGATAGTAGGGTGGCTTCAATTCCACACTGTCACTTAGAAATCTAGCTCCTCCAACTGGAGACACCACCATTTTTCATACACAGTCTTCATGTGCCCAGAAGACAAAAAAATAGGAAGACAGCTGGGCGTGGTGGCTCATGCCTGTAATCCCAGCACTTGGGAGGCAGAGGCAGGAGGATTACTGAGTTCCAGGCTTGCCTGGGCTACATAGTGAGCTGAGGGCCAGCCTGAACTACAAAGTGAGACCCTGTCTCAAAAAAAAAAAAAATAGGAAGACAGTGTGGAATGCTTTACTGTCTTGTCTGGAAATGGCGCCTGTTACCTCCACCCATATTCTGTCCATCAGAAATTGGTCCCACTTAGATGCAAAAGGTATAGGAAATTTAATCTTGCTATTTACCTCAGAGGAAAATGTAACAGTTTGGTGAACACAAAGCACTGTCTCTGCCATACCATGCAGCTGATGCTTCTTGGCACTTTTCTAAAGCCTGACCCAAATCTGTCCTGGGGTGTCTGCTCTCTGACTCCCATTATTTGAGGAGTTCTCCAGTCATAAGCTGTGTAGGCAGGGTATTGGATGGGTTCTGGGAAAAGGTTCTTCTGTGGATTTAAGATGCTGGGCATAACGAATAGAGATGTGGAAGGTGAATCTTTGGATTAATGGTCATCACCTAGAGGTCATTGCTGGGAAAAGAATGTGTCATTTAAGTCATCATGAGAAAACTATAGGGAGGAGTACACATCTATTTCTTTTCTTCTGAGAGTAGAGGCTAGAATCTCCCAGATCATAAGGCAGAGCCCTCTGCTTAGGGAGAACACTCAGAAATCTGTGGCTGAGACTAGGTGACCCTCCAGTGTTAACAGAGCACTAAAGTACAGCCAACACCTTCTGCTTCTTACTGTGCTTGTCTTGTACCTGGATTAATAGTCCACAAATGGATGGTGTTGGTTACTCCTTGAGTACTTACTATGTGACCAAGCCAAGAATAGAATCGCATTAGATGTATCATCTATTTAATCCTCAAACAATCTTATAAGGTAGGAACTATCACTAATCTCCATTGTAAAGATGAGGAAACTGAAGCTTAGGGATGAGCTAAATAACTTACCTAAAATCACACTGTGCAGATTGTGTCTGTGCAGATTGAAGCCCACACCGTTTGATTCCAGGGATTATCTTCTTTTAGCTTTACTTTCTGTAGAGGGGATTGCGAACTCAAATGACTGTGAGACCTGAGCAGGTAACCTAAGTCAGGAAACTGACCAAGTGAACTGGTAAATTACAGAGTTTGTGACTCCTCCTAAGTGTGCAGTTGCCTCTTAGTCCCAGATTACGGTGGCCCTGAAGGCCCAGAATTATCTGATTGTCTGATGTTTGGAGACAAGCTAGAATTCCAGCTTTGTATATGAAGTGCTCCAAATTTGGCAATTAATTTGCACATGTGAGAAATCACAATGAGAACCAGACTAAACACTTCTGTAGGCTAGAATGTGCCTGGGGTTACCAGTTTGCAAGTTCCACTCCACTGCCCTCAACGAAAAGCTTGTTGTATCTCATATACACCCTTTATTGGAGAATGAAGCTGAACAGCATAAGCTAGAAAGAGAGCTCTCCTACCACAAGGGAAGACAAAATAGAGATCTCTGCCCATCTCTCCTCTGCAGAGTCTTCACCACCACCACAGCCAGCCAGCCAGCCAGGTTGCCCAGTCTAGCCTGACCTTTTCCCTGCAGGTAGCTGTCTGCACAGAGCTGGCTGCAAGCTTTTGCAGGTGTAAAATTATATATGTGAGAGCATTGCCAAGCCAGAAATGTAGCCCAGGGAGGCTTAGTTCCCAAACAACTGTGGTAGTGTGAAGCCAGTTTTTAAAATCAAATTCAGTCATTTCTTTCCCAAATGCATGTATATGTTTTTAAATTTGTATGATGAGAGGAAAGTGCAAAACTCAGAGAAACCTTGAACGATGCCTCCTGCTGGGGGAGTCTGGAGAGTTGAAGTCTGAGATGAGAGCTCCGCAAGGGTGATCCCCCGGGAAACACAGATGCCCGAGACCTGGTGGGGCAGAAATTAGACAGTTGTCGAATACATGCTGTTTACCATCTTCTGTCATGATAGGTGGCTGGATGCATTAGATACTTTGGCCTAGAGAGGAAACAAACACAAAATGAAACCCATCAGGGAAAGATACCGTAAGTGGCTTCTAAAAACGGCTCTGGGTTCAGCTGAAATCATCTTCTCTGGCCAGATTAACCCCATGTCCAGAGTCTTGAGTGGTTTTTACTCTCCTTGGTCATTTTTTTTTTTTTGAGACAGGGTCTCGCTTTGTAGTTTGGGCTGGCTCTGAGCTCACTATGTAGCCTAGGCAAGCTTCGAACTCAGCAATCCTCCTGTCTCTGCCTCCCGAGAGCTGGGATGACAGGCGTGAGCCACCACACCTGACACTGTGGTATGTGGTATTGATTGCTGGTGGACGTGAGTCTCCATGCCCAGCATTATATGTGGTTACCGGGGATTGAACTCAGGACCTTGTGTTTGTGAGGCAGGCGCCAGAACCACTGAGCTAATCCTCCGGCCCTCTCCTTGGTCATTTTAGCTGTAGGGAGAGTCTTAAGTGAATTGGACTACTTTTTTCAAAACTTTTTATGGGGTAAGAAGCATGAGAAATAATAATATTTATCCCAGAAAACATTGGCAGCATTGATAAGGAAATTAGGAGAGAAATTTTAGATCCTTTTGCTTCACTACTTCAAGAAGACTAGGACAGTATCCTTTCTTCCCAGTGTCTCCAAGGAACCTTACTTCATCCAAGGTGTCTGGGAGGAAGCGTGGGGCGTGTAGTCTTTGGTCCATGGGGAGACAAGTCAAACATTCAGGAAACAGGCAATGGCACACAGGGTGGAAAGACATGTGATGAAAGACCAAAATGAGATGTGCAGAGGCTAAGTGATCTAGAAGTTCAGAGGTTCAGGGAAGGGAGAGAGTGTGGGAAGACTGTGGGGGGTGTGGCAACGAAGCCTAATGAATGGCGGTACCTGTTTCTTATGGCTGCTGTAACAAATATCACAAACTAGGGGCCTTGAAACAAGGGATGCTTATTCTTCACCATATCTGGAATCTAGATATCTGAAATCCAGGGGTTTGTAAGGCTATGCCCCCTCTCAAATGTGTAGAGAAGGAATCCTTCTCTCGGTACTTCTTTCTCATTTCTGGCAGGGCCAGCAATCCTGGGTATTCTTGGCTTTCAGCTGCATTGGTCTCATTTCTATGTCTGTTGTCACCAGGAATTATCCTCCTGTCTCTGTTCTCACATGGATACCATTAGATTGGATCGGGATTCAGCCTCATGACCTCATTTAAACCTGATTACATTGGCAAGGACCCTACATCCAAATATGGTTGCACTCACATTAGGAGCAATGAGGACTTCCCCGTATCTTCTGCACCACACAGTTCAACCATCACACAGTGGTATGATTTGGATGCAGCGTGAACACCGAGGGCTTTCGAGACTGGCAAATAGCAGGAATGTGTGTGTTAAGGTGCCGGTTGAGTGGAGGGCTTCCAATTCTCCCTGATCACCCTCAGCTTCTCCCTGCTTGCTGTGGAGGCTGCCCTGGGTCCTTTCCAAGTTGGCCTCCATAACATGGACCCTTGCTTCCTCACAGCCACAGCAGGTGAACAAGTCTCCCAGCAAGACAAGCTACAGTCATATGGAACATGTCCTGTCCACCTTTGTTGTATCGTGTCAGTGAGGAGCAAGTCTCTGAGTCCTAGCCACACTCAATGAGAAGGGAAAGTAATGATCCTAGGGAACACTTCAGACTCTGTTTACCAAGGTTGTCAGGCAATAAAAGGATTTTTACAAGATTTTTTTTTTTTTTTTTTAGACAGGGTCTTGCTTTGTAGTTCAGGCTGGCCCTGAACTCACTATGTAGCCCAGGGCAGCCTTGAACTCAGCAATACTCCTGCCTCTGCCTCCTGAGTGTTGGGATGACAGGCGTAAGCCACTATGCCCAGCACTGGCACTATGGTATGTGGTACTCATTGCCAGTGGGTGTGAGTCACCACACCCTGTATTACTGTATTGTTACTGGGATTGAACCAGGAACCTTGCTCTTGCTAGGCAGGCTCCAGAACCACTGAGCTAAATCTCCGACCCTACAGGAACTTTTTTGTTGTCCAGCATTCTGTCCTTAGCCACAAACTCAACGCCAGATCCAAAGTGCCTAATAGGTTTGTTGTGGGACGGGAGGAAGGATGAAAGGAAGAAATAAATAGAGAAAGGAAGGACAGGGGAAGAGAGAGAAGAAGGAAGGAGAGACCTCCTTTTTCTTGCTGTAGGCTTTAACAGCCCCACCCAGCTGCTTGCATTTATCCCAAGGCAATGCCTCTAGGCCATTTCTTTGACACATAATCCTTTCTCCCTCTGACATAGTCCAGGCTGATTTGACTCTGCCCGGTTCATTTTTGAGGCCTCCATTAAATTGTCACCTTTCCCTGCAATATCTCCCTGCCCCTACAATCCCACATTCCTTCTTCATACCTTCTAATAAGCTTTTATTTATGCCTCTGGCATCATATAGAGCAAAAGTTTACAAACTATACCCCTTTGCTCAAATCCAGCCTCTTTTATCCCCTTTTTGTTGGTAAAGTTTTATTGGAACACAGCAGTACCACTTTTGTATATAGTCTTATGGCCTCTCTCACACTACCAACTTGAATAATGTGATTTGAATGGAGCAGAGTTGAATAGTTTTTTTAATTTAATTCTTTATTTGTACAATTTATATACATCTCACAATCACATATAACATTGGGGAATTTGTACCAGTACATGACACAAGTTAATTCTCATTTTTACCCATATCCTTACCCACCCACACCTCCCCACCCCCTTTATACATACTCTTTTATTTTCTTTCTGAATCATGTTTATTCCTTCCCCTCATGACATCCCCACACCAAATTTCCTATGGAAATTACCCATTGTATAAAAACTGTCATATTTTCTAGAGCTCATTTGCATCTACAGGTGCTCATATTAAAGAGAAGATCCGGTATTTGCCTATCTGTGATCTATTTATTTCACTCATTAGTATATCCTCCAGGTGTCTCCATTTGCACATATATGAATTGATCTTGTCATTCTTTATGGCAGAATAATACTCCATTTTATTAAAAAAACATGTTTTTTTATAAATTGAATTCTTTATTGGTACAATTTATATACATATCGAAATCATGTATAACATTGGGGAATTTGTACCAGTATATGACACAAGTTAATTCTCATTTTTACCCATATCCCTACCCACCCACCCCTCCTCACCCCCTTTATACATGCTCTTTTATTTTCTTTCTGTATCATATTTATTCCTTCCCCTCATCACATTCCCACACCAGGTTTCCTATAGAAATTTTGCACTCTATAAAAGCTGTCATACTTTCTAAAGCTCATTTGTGTCTACAGGTGTTCATGTCAAAGAGAAGATCCGGTAATTGTCTATCTGATATCTATTGATTTCACTTATTAGTATATCCTCCAGGTGTCTCCATTTGCACCTAAATGGCTCGATCTTGTCATTCTTTATGGCAGAGTAATACTCCATTTTATTAAAAAAACACATCTTCTTTATCCACTCTTCAGTTGATGGACATTTGGGTTGTTTCCAAGATTGAGCTATCACGAACTGAACTGCTATGAACAATGGTTTACATCTGTCTTTCCAATGTGAGTTTTTAAATTCTTTTGGAAAACCACATCTTCTTTATCCAGTCTCCAGTTGATGGGCATTTGGGTTGTTTCCAAGATTGAGCTATCACAAACTGAGCTGCTATGAACAAGGGTATACATCTGTCTTTCCAGTATGATTTTTTGAATTCTTTTGGGTATATTCCTAGCAGGGGGATAGCAGGGTCAAATGGGACCCCTAATCCTAGTTTTCTGAGAAATCTCCACATTTATCTCCACAATGGTTGCACAAGTCTGCAATCCCACCAACAGTGGAGAAGGGTTCCTTTCTCCCCACAGCCACGCCAGCATTTATTGTTGGTTGATTTTGTGATAGCGGCCATTCTTTGTGGAGTGAGATGAAATCTCAGTGTTGTTTTCATTTGCATCTCTCGAATGACCAGTGATGTTGAACATTTCTTCATATGCTT